>JAJEJO010053279.1:0-156841 GCA_020662805.1 Glaucomys volans | reverse complement strand
TGAGGATGTAGGGGAAAAGGTACACTCATACATTGCTGGTGGGACTGCAAATTGGTGCAACCACTTTGGAAAGAGGTATGGAGATTCTTCAGAAAACTTGGAATGGAACCACCATTTTACCCAGGTATCCCACTCCTGGATTTATACCCAAAGGACTTAAAATCAGCATACTACAGTGACGTGGCCACAGCAATGTATACAGCACCTCAATTCACAATAGCCAAACTAGGTAACTAACCTAAATGCCCTTCAATAGGAATGAATATTCATTCAATTATATATATATATATATACATATATATATATCACATTTTCTTTATTCATTCTCTATATATTATATTATAATATAAAATTTAATTATATATTGTATATAATTTATTATATATATATATGAAATGGAATATTACTCAGCTTTAATGGACAATGAAATTATGGCATTTGCTGGTAAATGGGTGGAGTTGGAGAATATCATGCTAAATGAAATAAGCCAATCCCAAAAAAACAAAGGCCAAATGTTTTCTCTGATGTGCAGATGCTAAAGCACAATAAGGTGGGGAGTTGCCACAGCAACCCTTAGCAAGAAAAGTGAAGCAGAAGGCATCACAATACCAGGTTTAAAAAGCAGAATGAAACAGACAATATTACCTTATGTACATATATGACTGCATGACCAATGTTATTCTACAAGTACAATCAGAAAAAATTAGAAATTATATCCCACTGATGTATGATATATCAAAGTGCATAAATGCATTCTACTGTCATGTATAACTAATTATAACAAATAAAAATTTAAAAAGAAATCATTGTAGTTTATAATGGTCAAACTTTTAGGCAATTATTGAGATTATCATTTCTTGTACTTTTTATGCTGCAATCCTACCATTTATTTTTCTTTTCCAGTAAAATTTGCTCAACTGATTTTCTGATAAGATTTGCAAACTCAAAGCAGAAACAATAACTTTGAAAGCCAAAGCTTTCATTTCTAAGATCCAGGCCTTTTGAAAAATATAAAAATATGAAAATCAAAAGGAAAAATATCTTAAAAAGTTATGCATCAAATTTGTGTCTCTTACAAGAAACTGGAAACAATACAAGTAAAGAACTAGTTTTTTCTTTATAAGTAGAGGAGATGTACACACACACACACACACACACACACACACAATAGAAGATCTGATATTATGGATAGGAAAAGCGGAACTGAACTAGATATAAATGTTCTCAGGAAGTCTAGAGTTGTGCTTCTACCTGTTCCTCTGGATTTACGGTATAGAAACCATGGATTGTTTTAGAGAAATCTGAGAGGAGAAAGACCTAGACTATTCTTTGCCAAGAATTAGTCTTGAGAGATTTGCAAGTCTTTTAAAGAAAGCCATACAGTACCAACGACTATAGCAGCACAATTCACAATAGCTAAATCATGCAACCAGCCTAGGTGTTCATCACAAAATGTGGTTTATATACACAATGGAGTTTTATTCAGCCATAAAGAATAAGTGAAATTGTTCATTTGCAGGGTAATGGATGAAACCAGAGACCGTTATGTTACCAAACTCAGAAGGTCAAGGGAGAGTCGTATGTTTTCTCTCATAAGTGAAAGCTAGAGTGGAAAAAATAAAAGAAAGGTGTGTGTGTGTGTGTGTGTGTGTGTGTGTGTGTGTATGGGATGGATGGATCTCATGAAAATCGAAGAGAGATCCCTACAGGAAAGGGACCAGGAGGTGGAAGGTGGGGAAGTAGGTGGGGAAGCGCTGGGGAGTGGTATCGACCAAATTATATTGTTATATTGAATGTATGTACAAATACATATCGACAAATTTATCATTACATACAACTATAATGCATTAATACAAACTGTGGAAAGAGAAACAAATAAAAAATGAACACTGTGCAGTACAGTCTTTGAGAAGCATTTGCTGAGTTCGGTGAATAAACTTGTAATTCCAGCAAAATTTGTAATCCCAGGGACTTGTGAGGCTGAGGCAGGGGGATTGCAAGCTCAAGGAGAGCCTCGGCAATTTATAGAGTCTCTAAACAACTTAGTGAGACTCTGTCTCAAAATTAAAAAAAAATAAAAAGGGCTGGGGAAGTAACTCAGTGGTTTAGTGCTCTTGGGTTCAATTCCCTGTATAAACCATTAATTAATTAATTAATTAATTAAGTTAAAGATTGAGAATTATTAAGGAAGTCCTGTTCCTGGGATAATGGACCTGAGGACAGCATGTCTGGGGAAAGCAAAGAATTTCAAAATTAGGGAATGGGGGTCACACAGTGCTGAGAAAAAGTTTGTGGAACTGACTATTTCCATCTAGGGGCGCTGGGTTTGTTGTCTCTGTTCAGCAAAGAATTGAAGAACAGGACACAGAGGTAGCAAACAAAAATAGGTTTATTGCAAAAGACACAGAAAAACAGAGACTTCACTGAAAAGAAGGGGCCCCAGAGCTGGGAATCCGGTGGGGGAGTTTTGTCCCGTTCTTTTTGTGGTCTCTGGAATTTCCTCCTTCCTTTATCTCTTCTTCTGTCCACACTCTCCTTACTATTATCGGTTGGTGTCCCCTCTCTCCACACTTCCATTTTCATTTTTCTATTGGATCCCCACTTAGGAGCATGAGTCTGGCAGTGTCTGTCTGATTGGTCCCCTGCTTGTGTCCACAAGTACTTTCGTCAATCAGGAAGTTGACCTCATCAGAAGACCCTCTCCATGCTCCTTCATTCTAATCCTGCCCCAGACCTTCTCACTTGGTATCTTGTCCTGACAGCCTAAGCCGTTCTATATCTCCCTCATGACGAGTGAGTTTGGCATTCAAACAAGGAGAATGAAGAATGTATAGACCAAGAAACAAGAGGGTCCTGCAGCGTGGCAACTATCAACAGTCATGGCAGCACGTATTGATAAGGAAAGACAAGGAGGTTATAACCAGGCAAGGACAAAGAAGCCTGCGAGCTTCAACTTTTTCTTGACAATACGGAAACCTGTTCCTTAGGAATTTAGATTACTTTTCCTGAGAAAATGGTGTGGACAATCCTGAATTTGTCTAAGTATTTGCTCCAAAAGTTGTTGGAATGTTAAACAAAATAGAAAATATAAAATCCATACCTGTTAAATTAAAACTACATTCCCTGGAGGTGAACTTTAAGACAGAAATTTATACCATCTACGTATAATAAGATGATTTAGAAGAACTATGCAGTTAAAAAATCTGATAAATTTTCTTTATGTGATTTTCATTTATTGCACGTCATACCCTAGGTTCATTTATATCAATAGAAAATATGCATACAAAAAAAGAAATGTCCCATGAAATAAAGATAGATGAATGAAAGAGGAATATAAGAGACCTATCAATAATACTATTCAACTCTGATGTTAGAGTCAAGTAGTCCCAGAAATGATTTCAAATTCTTCCACCTATTAGCAACTCTGGATTTTTCTCATTCATAAAATGTGAATACCTACCTTATAGGAGTATACAAGGTGACAATGACAAAATAGATGTAAAGGTTTTAGATTAGTGTCTGGCAGGTAGCCAGCATCCAAGCTCTTTCTCCTTATTCTTATTGTTCATATTATTTTGCTAATCACTGTTTATAAATCTCAGTGTCTTAGATCCTTGTCTTTGTTATGGTCAGAATAATCAATTAGTATAAATGAATCATGATTTGTGCTGTGTTCTTCCTACAAATATAATTTTGTAGCTCTTACGTAGGCAAAACTCACATTCATTTCTATTAGTTACAAGCCATAGAGTATCAGTCCATTAATTATTTATATAAACAAACTATATCCCCAAACAGTTTTTCAATAGCCATTATCTTGGCTGAGGAGAAAATGAATCCTGAAAGAAGATCTAGGTAATTTCAATAGCATTTTAGTGAAGATAATATATCACTGAACCACTTTGTAGATTTACCTATTAAATGGTCAGTAGAAGCATGCGTGGGTCAGTCAGTTAATGAAAGTAAATAATCCTATTGAAACATTTACTGTTTCTCATTTGTCCAGTTCTTTTAAACAGACTGATTAGTTCCCTTTATGATTTCAACCTTGAAGGCACACCAGTTTTGTTCTTTGTCATCGTTGCATGACATTCCTTTTGGCAGCTTGCTTATTTTTAGCCAGACTATCAAAGTATTTTTCAACTGGACTGTCACTGCACTTGAACTTGGAATCTTGTGAACTGAAGAACTGCATTGGAGCAAAGGAAAAACTTCTAACAAATGGGGAATTATAAATCTAGACCAACCCAAACTTGTACTGGTAATTGCTCTTAGTTCCTTAAATGTAGCAGTTCAATTATAGTTATGAATAACTAATAACTCATTAAAATATGTGTTAATTTATATACAGAAGATATTATAATGCATTATGTGAAAGTGTCGGGAAGATTATCTGAACTCATTATTTTTTATCTGAAAGATATTTACAGAAAACAGAAAATTTCTTATAAAATATTATTTTAATTCCTTGGTATAATATTATAGAAAAAATTAGAATACTGCTAAATATAGAGATTTTAGAATTATATATTTAAGTATCTAGTATTTAAAACCTAAAAACTCTAACAACTAGAGATTGCTATAATTAAAATGCAATAAAATCAAATGAAATAAGTCAAATATATTCTTCTATGTAAATATATTATCCAACTTCAAATGGATTCTTAATTACTACAATTCAATATGATTGCATTTTAAATATAAACATCTGCATTTTAAACTCACAATCAGTAATTTAAATTAAGTATTGTAGAATCCAGAATAAAAAACAGGGTTTTGATTACTTGTATGTTATGATCTGTGTCTATATTTTGCAAAACACAAACATGAATCAATCTCATTTGTTTTTTCTTTGCTAGATGAATGGAAGAAGAAAGTCAGTGAATCTTATGTTGTTACAATAGGAAGATTAGAAGATGACCTGCAGATCAAGGAAAAAGAATTTACAGAACTAAGGAATATATTTGGGTAAAATTCTCTGAGACAAAAAACTTCTTTGTAGAAGGGTCTTCATTAGTGAACTTGTTTTTAGATGCATCTGTTTACTGTGTGTGTGAGGGTGAAGGGAGGGAGGGAGAGCGAGAGAGAGATGGGGGTGTGAAAAAGCGCAAGAGGGAGAATATATATACATAAAACCTTAGATATAACCAATCATGTCCTAAACTTTAGAGTGTCAGATTATCTCTTCTTGTATGTTTCTCAATGCACAAGTATCTCACCTCCTTATGAGAACTTTCATTCTTTCCTTACTAAAATTTTTAAAAGAGTGGAAACTAAGGACCAGCCTTTAAACCCAAACTGTTACTGTCCAAACAATCTTCTTCTCCTATGGTGGCAGTATATTAGCCACATTGCCCTCTTTGGACTACTAAGCTAAGTCCAATTCTATTAAACCCTCTGGTCACTGGACATTGAAAGACTGTCCCTTAATGAAAATGAGTATAATTCTGTACCTGAACAATTATATAACAACATGAAATATTGACTTCAAGCTTTTAGTGGGGTTTGTTTTATAGCAAGAGAAAAATAATCTGGGACAGTATCACAACCATGAAAAGACAGAGAATATTCAGAAAAAAGGATAAACTAGATGTACTTTGGTGTAGTTAGCTACCTGACTGAGGAAAACTTAAACATAGGATAATTAAACATGCCCACTTCCATGTATATTATTCATGTAATGCGCTCATGACAAAGAACTATTTTATTTAGAAAACAAGTGTAAAGCAATGATGAAGTTATCTTAGATTTTCAAAAGAAATTTCAGATATAGTAAGTGTAGTTTAAATCTCACGTAACTAGCAGATAAAATCATCCATGAATCCTGTAGTTTATATGAAATTCATCAATAAAATTAATAAGGTCTTTGCAAATATTCAACTTGTTGTTTGGAAAATAGTTGGTTTTCTCTGGCCCCAAACAATGCACTCAACATGGACATTTGTGATGAGATACCAGTGGAATGCCGCTTGCTTTTGCAAGTAGAATCACATCATTCTGTGATGTAGGAGAATATTCGACATTCTTGTAGAGAGGTGATCGACACTTTGGTACAGAAGATTTAAACATACATATTTATTTTGTTGGAAAAGGAATATGAATGTAGAACTTAATCATAACACCTCTAGCTCTTGACACAAAAAAAATAGATTGAATGAAATGGGAAATTGAACATATTTTTCTCAACTTTGTAAAGTCAAAACCTTATTTATTTATTTATTTATTTATTTTTAATTTAGGAAGTATTGTGCAAGTATGTTAAGTTTAACTAAAACTAAGTATAACCTTTTGATGAGTAGGTTTAACATAATACATTCGAGATATAGAGGGGTTTGTTTTTATTTGTTTTGTTTTTTCGGTACCACATCAGGTCCCAGCTCTTTTAACAGTTCCTCCTATAGCTGACATTTCTCAAAGACCCACTAAATGAACTGATTTTGATGATTAGTACTAAGGATGAGAGGCAGAAATCAGTGTTAATGAATATATAGTCCAGAATATGTTCATTATTGGCTATGTTAAAGGTGTTATCCTAGAAATATAAATATAAGGTATTATTTAATCTTCACTATAAGCCCATGTGGTGGAAAATGTTGATTTTGGTGTATAATAAACTAGGGACAAGACCTCGTGACTTTCCAAGATCATAAGGTCAGTAAATGCTGAAATGTGACTTATAAGATCTGCCTGGCTCCATAGATAGAAACTTTCTTACTATACCAAGCTTCTGGGTTCAGGAATTCACTAATAGATTGGGTGAAGACTCATATATAAATATGGTCTCAGGCTCTGACTGTCTTCCATGAGGGTTATTTATATATAGAATATATAAATGCTAAATGGAAGAAAAAGCATAATGAGTTTTATTTGTTGATTTTAAAAACCATTATAGATAAAAGGCATAGTTAAGTAAAAGTAGCAAGAATGCATGAGTGCCATAGGAAGTCTAGGAGAAGTAAGTAAAAGTAATTTCTTGACCAAATGATCTAAGCTGAGTAAGAAAGTTTTGCCAATAGTGTAATGGTTTGGAGTCGCACAAACATGGTTTTAAATCTTTTCTTATATAGAGCCTCATTTGAATCTTTAAAATGAGATTAAGGATAGCTACCTCACAGGATATTTGGAAAACAGAGTAAAATAAATGCTAAAAATAGGTTCCAACAGATAGTACTAATTGAATACTTGGACATTTCTATTATTAGCTAAATAAGGACAGAATAAAGGACAGAAAACTTCATTATGGAATGGTAATAATATAGCTTATTAAAAGAAAGTGAGAGTTAAGATGAATATTTTCATATGAAGAGAATATTTTCAAAACTAAAAAATGTAAAATGTTGAAACAATTCAGGATAATACCAAAATCTGGAATATAGGTTTTAAAGATTGTCATTGATTTTTGAAGAATTTCAAGACATGAGTATTGGCAGGCTCATCAAAATAGATGTCAAATTTCTTGAGAATAATGGTAGGGCTGTTTGTAGAGGAAGATTACTAGTTTGGTGCTTAAGCCATGAAGGAAACTATAGAACTGTCCCATTTGCCAGAAGTGATGGTAATTATGCTGGGGAGAGGATTAGCCTTACGCGAAAGTCATGTTTCTCAGGGGCTGAGGACCTCCTAAGTTAAAGCAGCCTTTTGTATTTGCTACAATTATAGATTTTGTGAGTCAGTCTTAAAGATTTTATGACTGAATCAGAATCTGTGGGGATGACTTCTAAGAATCTGACTTATTAACATGCTCTTCAGGTAATATTTATACATGGTAAAAAGGATACTTTTTCTAACTTTTGAAAACTACAGAAAGATATCCCAGTTGTGATGAGAAATCTTCGCCTGAGGTAATATTGGTAAAAGAGATGAAGGACATCAGAATAGAAAATAAATAAGTAGTATAGTCTGTAGAAAGTCAATAGTGTTACATACATATACACGTACACACAGATAGAGTACTAATCTGACCCCATCCTAGAAGGTAGCACCACCTGAAAAGAAACTCAACTGTATATAAGTCAGTGTTCTGAGAATGCTCTTTTCTCTGGAATGAAATGGATGACAGGGAAAGAAAAGAAAAGTGCCAAGAATACAACATCTTATTCACCAGCTCATCCACCAAATTTTATAGTAGTTAGGAAAATTAAATATAATGTTGTATGAAATCACATTTGAATATCTAGGCACTAAATAAATGTTAGAATTTCATTTCTCATCCTTAATCATAGTTTATATGATGCAAAAAGTACTTCTATGACAAACAACTATGTTATGCTACTTGACATCAGCCTTTCCCTAAAAATGTAGATAGCAAGAAAATTGTACATAATATTCAAAAAGGGATATATAATACTGGAGTCACTGTTGGAGGTTCTCTTATGTAAACCCAGGTTTATTTGTTTTTATATGTTGATTTGCTGACAAATTTATGGCATTCTGGGTAGATGCTAATTCTGCTCATTAAAAGAAACTTTACACTACATAATGCACTCTGTCAGCTCAAATACACAATCTTCCTGGCATAGATTTTACCCACAGTACAATAAAAAGAGCAGTATAGCACTAAACTTAATTCAGACAAAAAGTTCTACATCATTATCTTCCTTATGTCAATTTATAGCAGCTTTGAAAAAAGAGCTTGATGTGGGAAACAAGGGGAATACCATAAAGTGGCATTCACTCATAACTTTGGACATTTGTTGAAGTAATGAATGAGTGACAAAGAGATAAAGAAAAGGAAACAGAAAAAGGAAAGACAGAAGTGATATATTATAGTACAATTATCATTTCCTGTTCTCTGCTACCTCTGATCTTTATGTTTATCAGTAAAATAGCACTCCCTACATGATGTTGTCTTTGTCCCCTTATAGATCTGTCTCCTCAGACCCTCATACTCTGTGTTCACTAAAAGTGCTTCTTTGCCTTCCATAACCTTATTTATGCTTGCATTTATTTATGATAGCTATGTATATAGCACTTAAAAGGAAAGCAAACTAATAACTTAATGCTCACCATATACCAGGCATGCTGCAAAGTACTTTCGTATGCATTAGCATAAGCTCATATAATCCTCACTGTGTAAAGTGCATACTATCTAGCACATGGCAAAACTCAAGTTTTATCTTACTAGCTTTCACTCTTCCTCCCTTTGCTTTCATCATCACTTTGATACCATACTACCTTCTTCATTTCCTCCCTATCCTCCTGTCAAGAACAAAACAATAAAAGGTGAAAATAATTCATATCAAGTCTTTAGTAAAAATTATTATAGCAGTTAATAATTATGAAAGTGACATAATGTCTAACCTAGTTAAAAACTAATCATTATGGTTTATATTAATAATCTTCTGAAATAGGTATTGAAATTTCCACTTTATACCTAAAGATAATGAAGCTAATCAAATTAAACTGTCTTGAACTAGATTACACAATTGTATAGTTGAACTGGAGTTTCATTCATCTTTATTTGATTTCAAAAAATATGATCTTCATAATCTTGGTTCTCAATCTAAAGAGGAAAATAGAAATGGATCAGAATTATCTTTGAAAATTTTTTATTTTCCTCATGGTGTTCCACAATTTTTCTATGTGCTATGCATTTAGAACTTCCCTTAGGGAAGCTAGTGAGAAGAATATACTTTAAAAAATTTTCCCCCACTCTCCATCTAGGCAATACTTATTAATTTCCCACAGTTTTTGAAAATCATTCACATGGTTTTTCATATGCTACTTTTAAAAGACTCCCAAGTAAATTACATTGTGCCAGTAAATTAAGTCATAAGAAACTTTAAATCTTCCAATTTCTTTGTCAAGCCTACTTTTAATCTGCTTAATATTTAATATCAAACTTAAAACTATACAGGGAAATTTCAAAGGAGTTGTCATTTTCCAGTACCATGATTCTTATTAACACTGTCTAAAAGCAATGCATTTTTTCTCATTTTTAGTATGTTTGTCTCTGAATAGATATGCCTTGGTGAATAATGATAATATCATACTTTGATGATTAGGTTTATTAAGTGCACAAAAATGGTCAAAAGAATATTCTATTTGATGGAAGAAGCCATCACAATTGTTTGCAGATATGGAAAAAAAATAGAAAGAGAAGAATATGAAGAAGGCTTTCTGATAAGTACCTACCTGTTCATTTTCTCCCTGAAAGGTTCCTCTGGGTCAGCTACAATCCACCAAACTCATCCTTCAAATGAAACATCTAAAAATCTCTTGCTGAATTATAACCCACTACGTAATTTATCTATCACAAAATGAATAGCTTCAAAAATATTTTGGCTGACCTTATTTAAGAGGAGTAGAAATTTTATATCAAGATGCTTTGTAGAATATTAGGGGATAAATGTCATGTTATAATTAAAATAGAATGAAAATAGTATTTGGCATGTTTGGTAGTGTATTATGACAAGTAGCAATGAAACAGAACAAGACAAAAAGCACCATCAAAAACAGAAAGACCTGGAATGAAATTCACCTGAACCATAGCTGACTTCTTAATTTTTTTTTGTTTGTCCAAGTAAAACTTAATCTCTCTTCTCTCTTTCTCACTTCCCTCTAAATCTTTCTCCTCTTTAGCTTTGTGTCTTACTAGATTTCACTTTCCCTCCTTTTGTCCTTTTCCTCTTTCCCTTCCCTTACTACCTTCCTACATCTCTTCCCTGTCTACCGTCTCCAAACCAAAATAATTAAAATGAAAAATAATCCATACCAATGTTTTAGCATAAATTATTCTAGCAACCAAGATTTTTGAAAGTATTACAATATATAACTTATTTACCCCTCACATTAAACATTATGATAATTAATTATTATCCAAGTTTTATGTTTTTCTGCTCTTACTCTGTCACTATTTCTCAATAATTATTATATGAATTAATGAATGAAATTCATATTGTAAGTTTGCATATTTGATCTGGGTGATATGGAACAAATATGGTTCTGGATATTTCTTGGGATATATATTGGGAAGAGATCTTGTTAATTTTTGTTGTTATTGTTTTATGGGAAAAATCTACAAGGAATTACATAAGAAGTTACTATTAGTCATTCAAAGCCTAAATTATTAATTTGAGAAACAAGACTACCCATAACATAATCCTTATTTTTCTTTCTACCTTCTTGGCTTTTCCCTTAATTTAAGTTAATAAATTAATTTTAAAAATGTATCACCTCTCTGTATACTTTGTATAGAAATGTATCATATACAGATGTTATATTTTAATAAGTTTCCATTCTTGGTCATGTCAGATATCTTCTTGAAAGGATGAGGTCATGAGAAAGAAATTTAATTGGATCACAAAACTGTATACTTCTCTGGTAAAAGATAAAAGTCAAGAAAAAAGAGTTCATTATGCTACAAGAAAAGGTAACCTTCAGGTACAAAGCTACCATTTTTAATAATTAAGGACAGAATTTGCTATTAGAACTATTTTCATAATTGTTACTTCACTTTAATTAGGAATTTTATCCATGCCCCAGCAAGCACTATGAACTTATTAGGATATGTTAAGTTAGTGTATGCATAACAGGTGATGAAAAATGTAAGGGCAAATTAAAACAAATTGAGTCCAGGGTATTAGATTACATAAGTGACATACACATACATGGCTCCTTTAGGAGACAAAAGAAGAGAAAACCCAATTTCTCCTCCAAGGAATAATTGCTTTGAAATCTTAAAATATTTTAATCTCATGTCTCAAAACAGAAATGTTTGACTAGAAATTGATGGGAAGTGAGAATTAGGATTCAAATTTAAGAAGTAATTCTAATTATATATTTATAATTATAAATATGTATACATATATTTATATAAAATATATATATATATATATTTGGTGGGATGCTGAGGATCAAACCAGGGCCTTGTAAATGCTAGGCAAGTGCTCTACCACTGAGCCATGGTGCCAGACCAGGAACTAATTCTTATTGTTCTTTTTAAATTTACATTCTAATTATTAAAGTTAAGCTAAAAATTGTGACATCAAAATCATTCTTGAATCCTAAGGGTTGCAAGAGTCCATTCTCTGTTGATTCATTGTGTTGACATGAATACAAGTTGCATGAGTTTAAGGACAATTCGTATGAAAGCAACAAATAGCAGCTCAATTTTAAACAGGGAACTCTCTGAAATTCTATACTGAGTTAATTGTAGATGAAAGGTCAGTTCAAGATTCAGTGAATTATTCCTTAGAATAATCATTGCTTAAGGAGTCACTAATCTGACCATGCTTTCAGTCTTATTTATAGTTTAGTATTGTTTTTAAATAAAGAAATGGACATTGGCATTTTGCGTTTTCTTATTATTCAAGGTTTAGGATTTTTTTTGTTCTCTCTTTTTTTTTTCTGGAAAGCTGATCAGGGCTTTAGAGATCATCTCTAATGCTACAGAGAGTGGCAGGATTCTATCTAGCATGAATATTCTTAGGATTGATGCATTTAAAGGACCCAGGTATTAGTGAGTAGTTTTTATCACTGTTGAAAATAACTTGAAATGAGTATTGGGAGCAGAAATGGGCCAAGCAGAAAGTGTTTAGTAAGTGATGGGCCAGACTTGTGAAATGGATCATCAAAGTTAGATAATGAAAGTAGAAAGCAATTGAGTCTATCTTCTTGAATAAAGCAATTTTCATTTCAGCCTTTCCCACGCCCTTTTGGATTTTTTGTTTTTTGAATACCACCAGTATTGAAAATAGTACTGTAAGGAAAGAACCAAATGAAGAAAATAAAGACAGGAGAGGCAGCTAAACAGTAACACAGGGCTGCAGTATTCAACACAAATACTCCACTGGGAGGGCCCAGTGGAGACTGAGTAGGTAGAGGGGAATTGGTGGGGGTGGGTGTTGTTTGTGGTTAGGCAGTTGCAAGGGAGTTATCAGGGAAGGATCCTTCTGATGTCACCTTCACAGAGACTAGAAATTTTCAGGATTTCAGTACCAAAGGACAATTTTCTTTCTTATGTTGCTGGAGTACTGTCAGTGGTTTCTTTGCATGATGATGGAGTATTGTCTGGGGTTTAGATCAGGCCCAGTTAAAGTGATTATGAGGTGACTCCTCTTCTAGGATGGAGGATATATTTCAAAATGCTGTTGCCTGGTCAAGTTATTCCTAACAAGTATTATATTTTTTTCCAGTCTAAATATCTTTTATTTGTTCTTTTTAGATATATATGACAGTAGAATATATTTTGACATATTATACATGCATTAAGTATAACTTCCCATTCTTGTGGTTGTCCATGATGTGGAGTTAAATTGATTGTGTATTCATATATGAACATAGGAAAGTTATCTCTAATTCAGTCTACTGTCTTTCCTATTCCATCCATCCTTCCTTCCCTTATTCCCCTTTGTCTAATCCAATGAACTTCTATCCCCTCCCCCTTCATTGTGTGTTATTATCTGTATGTCAAAGAGAACAATTCAAGCTTTCCTTTCTTGGGATTGGTTTATTTCACTTAGCATGATAGCCTCCAGTTCCATCCATTTACCAACAAATGCTGTAATTTCATTCTTCTTTATGACTGAGTACTATCCATTATGTATATAGACCACATTTTCTGATTGAGGTTTCTGAACTTGTATTACAACACTAAGATTCCAATAGTTGCTCCTGATAGGTGCCAGATGCAACAATAGTGAACTCAGTGGCTGTTTTTAAAAAAGTCAAAATCAGACATTTTTTAGGAGTCTAACTTGGTCACTGTGAGCACAGAATACTTTTATCTATAGAACTGATTGAGAAAAATCAGAAAAGTTTACAAATTGTTAAATGTGAAAGGTCTAGGAAGGACAAATTGTTTTGAAAAATTGTATAGTAAAATTCAAAACCAAAGTTGTATATTCATAGTGACATTGGTAATAATAGTAATACCAATACATTAATCAGTTTTGATTACATATTGTATGCCAGAGACTGTAGTAACACTTAGCCTTGTTTATTCCTCACAACACAATATCATTTTGTGTCATTTTATTTATTCTATAATTGAAGAAATTGAGGGTTGGAGAGGTTAAATATCTTGCCCAAATTGTAAAAACAAATCAGGATAGGATTAGAATTCGGGTGTAATGGATAAGGGACAGACAGACAAGTATGGTGGGAACATTAGGCTAAGAAAATAATTCTATAAAATAAGTCCTCTGTGCTGACCCCCACACATTCTCTTTTCCAAGAAGCAATTTACCTGTAGCCCTGCGTGGCTTAAGTGAATAGGATATGTCACATTCCTTAGCAAACTACCTGTTCTTTGCAGGAGAAATGCAGGCCAGAAATAATGTCAATGATGTTACTGAAAACTCGGTCCTTGTCTCAGATGCCAATCCAATAATGAGGACACAGTTTTGAGAAACAGGAAAAAAGTTTTATTGATTTACTAGCAAAGGAGAAATACAGGGGCTCCTGTTCCAGAGACTGTGATTCTGTCCATCAGGGGGACACAGGGTTTTTTAAAAGAGGTAATTCCTGCTTATATCCCTAACACTGTGCTGCTCTTTGCTCTGGTTGGAGGAGTTCAGGGGTACAATCAACATGATTGTCTAATTTTAAAATAAGGCAGGGCAAAGAGAGGGATATAATTAAAATAACTACAGTTGGATCTAATTAAGGCAATATTCTGAAAAGGAACCACCAGACTTTCTATTACTCACAGTGGGACTCTCTGGAAACTTCTCTGGGCTCCCCAATAAAACTGGAGTGCAGGAGAGGCACACAGTCCCTATCTTCTCTGAAAGGACCCGCTCTTTCCCTTCAGATTGTCCCCTTTCCCTTTTGCTATACCTTCAATAAACTCATGCCTGTCATTGTGAATGACATGTTGAAATCTTTCTGACTTAAATTCAACATTTGGGGTTTGAAGGACCGGACCGGTGGAGTCTTGGTGCTGCCTCGGTTTCTTGGAAGGCACCAGCCCTGTAACATAACTATGAGGAGCAAGCTTTAAAGATTATCTACATCATTGAAATGAACTTTTTCTGCAATTTGAAAACAACCCAAAAAATGACAAGTATTGCTGTATAATAGTGTTGATACACATTGAAAAACTGACTTTCTCAAGATTCTTTTTTCTGCACAGGAGATCCAAAGCTTTTTATTCTTTCAGTATTTACCATTAAGTTTAGTATGGTCAACTCAAAATAAAGGGCATCCTTTCCTGTTTTGCTCTTGGGCTGCAGGTTATATAGTTCTTCACATTAACAGAGGTCTCCCTCTCCTCTCCCACCCCAGCAATTTGTTTCCTGTCTTGTGTGAGCTTGTTGTGTGTTTCATTTGGTGGATAATAGAAGGACCAAGGAAGAAATGCCGGAGCAGCTCAGAGCCTCTGAATCTTTGTCCCTCAATACCCTCAGTGACCAGACAGTTTACTTTCCCTTTGTATTTATGGACACTGATTTCCTACAAATGCAAAGAGAAAACTCCAGTGTGCCTAGCTTGAAGAGTAGAGTTCAGGTCTGCAGAACACCTGTACTATTTGAAGTCATAACCTTGGGTCTCTGAGAGCTGAATGCATTTCCAGTGGTTTTCAACGTAAGCAAGCAAGTCTGAGGACTTTGCTGCTGGGAAGCTGAACATGGAAAGCAAGATGAAGAATATTACCATGTCTATGAAAATGAACCCCGGGGTTTGCCATTGCTAATTAAAGCTTTTCACTAAGGTCCTTCAATAATCTTAGATTTAGAGTCTTTCTCTTCTTTTAGTAGTATTCTGGAGAATAACATTTTTCCCTCTTCTATTTTAAAATTCCAATAGCTTTTGATGTTCCTAACTGGGTGCCTTGATGATAATGTTCTGAATTTATAATACCTTTCAAGTATAAGTACTTTAGAAATGATAAGAGTCCTGGACTCCTTCACCAAAGACTATGCTGTCTCTCTAAAGCTGTTGGAGATTTGAATAGGGAGAAGGCAGCTTGAAATTGACCTGTAAGGCCAAGGATATGATCTCGTTTCTACTGAAAATTGTCCTGGGAGTACCAATGACCTCAAGAGGTCAAGAATTGTTGCTTTACATTCCTTTTGAAAAGCTACCCAAGGTTCTCCAGAGCCCTCCTGGGGCAATGGTCTTTGTTCAGACAAAGGCAGGAATTCATTAATGAAATCACTGCTCTTCTCACCTGACAGTATCACAGTACTTACCAGAGTTTAGACCTTCTTTATCTATGAAATCTGATCCAGTCAGAGTTCAAGAAAACTTTGCTCCAGGCAGAAGTTGTAGTACATTTGATTTATATCCTTTTCTCAAATTTCTTATCAAACACATAGTAATACTTTTTTTCCTTTTTCCTTTCCTCCCTCTCTCCCTCTTTGTCTCTTTTTTTAATTTAATAAATAAATTAATTAATTTTCCAAATTTCTCTGCAAGTATAGTGTGAAATTTTGAGTATGAAATGAGTTTACTTTCAGATGTCTACATTTTCTATTTATACATAATTTTTATTTATCAAGTTGTCCTGGGAAGTTTAAATTACACATAGAACACAGAGCTGTGCTTGAGAATCTTTAATTAAACTTGACCTCTTAAACTTTTGATACCATTTTCTCTCAATTTTAATTCCTCATATAGAAAATTTAGAATTCTTTCTCTAGATGCAAAATAGTTTTGGAAAAATATAATCCTGATTTTATAGTAACAGGATTCCCTTTTATAATTTTTGAGTGAAAGAGAATATGCTAAAACATGAATTTTGTGATCATCTATAACATTTTTTTCAGCTCTGACGAAGCCTTCAATAAAGTCAATTTAAACTACCGCACTGAAAATGGACTGTCTCTACTACATTTATGCTGCATTTGTGGGGGTAGGTAGTTGAAACTTGCTACTTTTTAACTTGGCTGTATGTATATACAATCAGTGATTTGAGCTGCCTAATAGTCTACAAGAAAATTCTATTTATACTTAATGTTCTCTTTAGCTTTGCCTCCACTCCAACCCTAATAACCTTTGATTGAAGCACTAGATACCAGGCAGTTATTCAACTTAATTTAACTCTGAATTTAAGTTTCAATGTTCTCCTAACCCTAAACCAAGTCACTTTGCTTGACAATCAGAAATCACTTTAAAAAACGGGGCACACTGAGAAGAAGTTAGGTTAAATTCAGAAGAACCCAAAATATTCCCCAAAATATCATCAAAGAATTGCCTATCAATAGGCAGCTAAAGTATGTGGAAAATAATTAATGTCCAAGATAAACTCTAAAAGCAAAGATTGGTCAAAATGAAGATTCTGATTTAATTTAGTTTATGTTCTATTTTATTAATGCATCCCACACACCTAGAATGGCGTCTGGCAAGTGGTAGTCAGTCAATAAACTTATTGACTTGACAAATGAATAGCAAACAATTACTTTGTTAATCCAAGCAAAATTCATTAAATTCAGATTTTTTAATAGAACAATAATGTATAAGCATCAATTCTAACCATATTCCTTAACCATTCCTCCCAAACAAACTAAATCCTGTCTACTTAATAGATTAACCTCCCATATTTAAACATGTCTACCCAAGCTTGCTCATACCCTTCATATTTTCTTGATCTAAATAAGCTCAACTCCAATGATGTTCTGAGGAATCCTCTAGATTTTCCTCCAAGCGTTCTTACTAATTATGAAGATACATTCATTCATGGTGCTTGTCAGGTCGAACTGAAGCAGCTACAGGGGAGGAAGCAGATAAAAGATCCCTAACAACTCACTGCGAGCACAAAGGGCCAGGTGCCAGAGGTGACCAATCAGGAGAAGACCTGCTGACCCTGATGTCCACCTTGGCCCACCTTTCCTGGGCAGGACCCCCAGCCTCTTTCCCCTGTATAAAAACCCTGAGCAGCCAAAGCCATTTGCCACTTCTTCTGGCTCTCCCACCCCCCACTTTCACCCCGGAGGGCCGGGATCTAGCCTGGGAGCGTAATCTCTAATAAAGCCTATCACTTCCATCTGGCTCTGGTTTGGCCATTCGCTGGCATTATTTATATTTCCATGGCGGGGAGCTTGTAATTTGGTCTAAACCCACTCTGCTGAATTTACAGTGCAGTTTTAAAGTCATCTGATGATGAAAGCACTAAATAACAAATGCATTGAATCACAGCATTAATAAAAATCATATAAATGTAAAAATTTGTAAAGTTTTATAAGTGCAGTAGAAATGTTCACTTTTAAATAAAGCTGTCAATTAATAGAAAACTTCATGAATGTCCTCGGAACAGCAGCCTGACATTTTCATACATCAGAGTGGCATTTATCGTTAAGTCAAAGAGAAATTTTAAAGCCACTTAGTCCACCCCCACAATGATTCAGCCTTTATTTTTCTCTCCAAGGCAACAAGTCACACATTCGAACCCTTATGTTAAAAGGGCTCCGCCCATCTCGGCTGACAAGAAATGGATTTACAGCATTGCACTTGGCAGTTTACAAGGTATGACATTTTCATTCCCATAAATACTGTATTAGAACCAAAGATGGTGTGTATTTTTAGACTCTTTTTTGGGAGGAGGAGCAAATATTAATCATGGAAAACTTTCAGAGTGACAGACATTACATTACTGAATCGACTTTCTTTTTTGAATAAGTGTCCTCTATATACCAGACACAAACTACTTTTAAGGCTTTCTGTGTTTAACCCTTTTAATTCTCACAAGAACCCTGCAAGTAATGCAATTATTATCCCCAAGGGTACATGGTCAGCTAGTGGTTAGCCAAGATCTAAGACCAGGTCATGTAGTTTCCACACCAGAGCGCCTCACCAGGATGCCAAGCTGCCTCTGTACAGAGAGAGATAAGGTTGTATTTGAAGATGATTGAAGCTGCATTCCTTTCCTGAAAGATTTCCTTAACAAACAATCTCTAGAGTTCCCTTTAGTTTCCTTTTTTTTTTTTTTTTTTTTGTCCTACTTTTACTTTAGTTGTTTCCTTTCATTGGGCCCTGGTTCCAACCAAATCTCAATACCAGATATAAGAATAAATGTGAAAATTAATTATACTAACTGGGATATTTGGGATTGGAATAATCATCGAGATTATCATAAATATAAATTTATATAACAAATTATCTAAAGTAAATTGTGATTCTCTAATCATAAAAAAAATTTGCTTATCTGTGCTTTTGAGCTATATATACTGTTTATATATGTTATTTCTTTAGCTATTGAAATAAATTTGTGGGATATATATTGGAGTTTATTTTACAGAAAAAGGAATTGAACATTAAAATTAGATATTTACATAATATCAGATTAATGTTTAGAACATAGTGTTGTTGACTCAACTTCTAACCTTTCATTGTTATACTACATATTTTGTTCTTTCTCAATTTCATGTAAATCTGTTGTATGTGCAGGGGTGGGAGGTGGAGCAGCTATTTCCTTATATTGGGAACCCTCTTCCCTACATGCTCCCCAATCTCTTGAGAGTTTACCCCTAGTGGGGAGGAGGGCCACAGTTTTCCATGATTCACCTTATATATTCCTATGATTCACAGTGCAAATACGCTAAAGCTGGTGGGATCTTTTTATGCTGAATCAATGACTCCTCGATTCTGATTCTTTATGGGAGAAAGCCATGGTTAAGTGCTAAATTATCTTTAATATCTGCTACTCCTAAACTCAAATGGAGGCTGAGTTCAGAATGTAGGAAATAGCATCTGATGCTGACTTTTCAGCTAAAAGGCAGGAGTGAAATTAAAAGAACTCTGAGGAAAAGGAAGTTGATGATGGATGACCAATGCAATTTGTGAAACCGTGGATTTTGAGACTGACTGTCTGGGCAATTCTTTCTGTATTAGTTCATTTTGCTAAGATTTAGCACGACACTAGCTTACCACTAGGTTCTAAATGATTTAGAGTTACCATCTTTAGAGAATATATTTCTTCTGACTGTTTATCAAAACTGAATTTCCACTTTTAGAGTTCTCTTTGCTCTATTTCTTACATTTCCTTGTATTTTACAGAAGGATACAAGCACTACAACTTTTTCATAGCAAATTTACATGCATTTAGATTCTTAGGAAACAAAGAAGGCAAAGCATCTTAAAAGACCATAATAGAATGCTTGATCACTCTGCTTATTCCTTGTCATTCATAAAAAAGCAAATTAAAGTTACCATTCATACTAAATGCAAAAATAACATAAGGTACCTTACCAATGCATTAAATGCCATTCTAATTATTCCTTGACTGAACTATTGCAATAAGTATCTAAATCATTTTAGACTCCAGTTCCCTTTCCTCATTAATTTCTAGTAAATTTTTATTTTAACATTGTTTCAAACTTAAAAGAACTTAAGAATGCCATAAGAAACTTCTGTATACATATTATCCAGGTTAGCTAATTATTTATGTTTTGTCTCATTTTCATTATTTTTCTATATTTTTCCTGAACCATTTGAAAGTAATTGAAGGTAGCATGCCCTATTTCTACTAAGTACTTCAAACTTTATTTACTAAGAAGAAGTAAAGTCACTTATTTAACTCCAACATATATAATCAGAGAATTTAATATGCATGGGATACTATCATCTGGACCAAATTCAAATTTGACCAATTGTCTCAATTGCATGATTTATACTTTTTTTTTTTCTTTTTTGGTCAGGCCTAGGATTCCATCCAGAATCATAAATTTTTAGTGCCCTTATTTCTATAATCTTTAATGAGAAATAGTTTCTCAGCCCCCTTGTCTTTCTTAGTCTTAATGTTGGTGCTTACAGAGCAGACATTAATACATATTTCTTTGGATTTTGTAAAATACTGCAGTTGAATTTTACTTTGTTCATAGAATTCAAAGTGAATAGTATAACTCTTACCACTTTTTGGTGGTCACATCAGTAACTGTTTTAATTGCATACTCTGACATGCTATGTCTGCCTCATGTTTGGATGTTTTTTTGTTTGTTTATTTTTTACCAATGGCATTATCTATGCTCACAGCAGATGTTTAGTATTTTAATGCCATGTGGATGGGTAATACTTTTTGTTTTGTTTCCATTTGTTGGATTATTTTTACAGGAGTCAAGTTTATTGAGGTATAGTACATGCACAATGAAATTTACAATTTCAATTGTACAATTGATAACTTTTTAAAATGTACCTACTCATACAACCATTATCACAATCATGATATAGAATATTTCTACTATGTCCAAGTTCCCATTTAACCTTTTATAGCCAATTCCCTCCACTTTCCCTCCATATCTTTTCTTTAAATTTATTTATTTAAATAATAATTTAAGTGAGTAATTTAAATACCTATCTGCTGTTTTCCACACATGGATTAGCTTAGGGTTTGTTTCCGCTGAATGCTTTTTAAATTGACTAAAGATCAAATTGTTCTACTTCATTTGTTAAGTTTGTCATATGCTAGACAAATGTACTCTGGTACAGATAATATTCATCATGTCATCTTCCTTTAAAGGATGTTGAGTTATTTATTTATTTATTTATTTTGTTTTTGGTATGTGGTTGCACTTTTGCAGAATACATTTTATCTACTCACTCTTGTTTGACTTTTTATTAGAATGAGTCATTTAAGTTTTTAACTTAGTCCCTTGGCATACTTTTTCCGAGATTTGATCTCCACTTTTGGACATGGTCCTTATTCCTGCCTTCATTGTATTTCACCCAAATGCCCAAATTACTCAGTGAAATCTTGCCATTCTGACTGACTCAGACCCCCAAATCTCAGTACTGCCTGACCTCCAGTATCATTAGATTGACTGTTGAGCCATGAATTATATGATCTCGTCTAGATCATATAGCTTTTCTCTGTGCCTATGAAGCTCAAGTCACCCATGAAGACTTCTGCAATCCTTTCTCTGAGCAGTTTTTTTCCTTCTTATCAGTCATTTAGCACTGGAAATCACAGCCAGTTCATAATATCAGAGCTATGATCTCCACTATTAAGTGTGAGATCTTATGCTCTGTGTTCTTCCATCTTATGTTCTGTGTCAGAAACATATTTCAAGTGAAAAACCAAGACAATCATGGTATACTTTGGGATACACATTATATCTTTCCCTTCTCTCACAGATCATGGTTCTTTGTTCATGTTGTTCAGTGCCTGAGAACAGCTGTGTCATACACATTGTTTTGTAGATTTTACTTGTCAGTAGGAAAAGTTTGTATGAGATGTTCTATCTTGGCCCAACTAGTTTTACATTGCTTCTACAATGATCTGGGTAAGACATAAATTTATGTCAGCGCTCTGTTTAAAATTTAATATTGTCACCAATTGCCCATAAAATAATGTTCAAACTCCTGAATAAGATATTCAAGATCTTTTAATTCATCATTGTGGTGGAATCACTCTCTAGACATTTCCTGCAGTCTCTGATCTCCCAATCCTAATGATTTTCAATTTAATATGCATAAGAACCATATGGTAATTATGTGTTGAACATGGAGATTTTCCTCTTATCAATCTAATTTGATGCACTAATGGTGTTCTGGAAATCTAAAATTTTAAGAATGAAGGCAATTTTGATGTAAGCAGTTTAAGTATATGTTTTGAAGATCACTGTTCAAGTCTTACAACTCAAAGTGGGATCAGAATATCAGTGGAATACACCTCAACAGATTTTAGAACTGTAGACCCTCACTCCCTCTCCCAAACTTATTCAACCAGGGTGATAGGCATTTCCAAAGTTGCTTAACCAGTAGACTAATTTTCTTATGCTAATAATTCACCTCTCTATCCATTCATTCATTCATCCATCCATCCATTCATCCATCAAGAGAGAGATTTATTATACCATAAGGCTCACGTGATCATTCATGATTAAGGACAAAGAAATACCATGATCTTCCTTGTAAAAGCTAGCGAAACAGGAACTCTGATTCAGACTAAGTCTGAAGACTTGAGAACAAGGGAAGCTGAAGGAGTAATTCTCAATCTGAGTCCAAAAGCCTGAGAACCAAGAGTGTCATCCTTCCTCCACCATTTTTGCTCTGTTCTGGCCCCTCAATAGCTTTGGTAAGGCTTACCCATACCAATGTAAATTCTAACCTCTTCTAGAAACCCTCAAAGACACAGTCGGAATTGTTTTACCAGTGACCTGAGCATCCCTTAGCTCAGTCAAGTTGACACAAAATTAAACCTTATAACCAGAATGTACTTTATTTTTAAATCCCAATTTATGTGTTTGTAAGCTAAAGTTTGAAGAGCATTATTTTAGGTTATGTCATTCTTTAGGCTAAGCACGTTCATACTTCTGTTTTTGTTCAGGTAATTTGTTCTGCTAAAGGACTTTTTTTGTCAGCATAAAATTATTACTTATTTGAAACCAAGATAAACTGAGCTTTCTTAAGCCTTCTTGAACTTCCAGACAGATTTTATTGCACTTAATTTTGGATTTCAATTATAAGTTTACATTATCTTTTATTACAGCACTTATGAGTATTTGCATTATTTCACAAGGTGGTCTGTGAACTTTGCACATTGGGACTAAGTATTTTTCTTTGATTACTCAGTATATGGGACTTATAAAAGATCCTTGATGAATACTTTTTGGAAATTAGTAAATATCCAAAAAGGTAGTACAAACATCACTTTATTGATATTATGTAGCTTAAGAAGACTGTCAACATAGAAGCTAAACTACATGTGTTCACATCTCAGTTCTGAGACTTATTAACTATGCGTGCATCTTTATGCAAAGTGATCTTTCCCTCTGCTTCTCAATTTTCTCATCTCTGAAATGGAGCAAATAGAACTATCTATTTTGTCGGGTAAGTTTAGAAGTTTTGTTTTATGTGTGGAAAGTGGCAGGAAATGAACCAGGGACTTTGTACTTTGTTTATTTTAAAAAGAACAAAACATGCACTACTTAGCAAAATATCTAGCACACAGTAAGTACCAAATAAAAATGAACTTTTATGTTGAGCATTCATTTTAACAAAAATTTATTAGAGACTAATATGTCAGTTGCTTAACAAAGAAAAACAAAAAGAAATGGGCCATGACTTCTGGATTATTACATTGTACAAAGATGAGAATAAGTAATCTTAGTAACATCAAAAAAGTTAAATCTATTCTTAGATCAATTGACTCCAAACATTTTTATCATGTTACTATACCATCAGCACCCCAAATGCATATGTTTTTATAAATTATGTATTTGAACAAAAATTTTCAATTAATAAATAGCTGAAGGCAAAATTTATTTTTTGAAAATAAATCTATATTTCAAATATCCTTTTTGACAAGCTTCTTTAAGATATGATTCAATTGTAAATTTGATTTGAAAAAGGTCAGAATAGAAAAAAATATGCCAGCTATGGTACTTTTCTTTGCTTCTTTAAAAATTATTAGAAATCTATATAATATGTGTTTTTTCCACAGGAATCATTTAAATATACCTGCCAGTTTTCTAATAGTTGGTTCAGTTAAAATTAGATATTTAAATATATAAATTTGCTAAATTTGACCCACCTAAGATACAACACATTTCCATGTGCTAAAATTTGAAGAAGAGTGAGAGGTTACTGTCAGCTGTTCTCCACAAGAATTCTAAATATTTATTTATTTTACTTTAGATAGTGTGTACTACTAAAATGAAACTCAAGACTTTAAGGAAAAAAAGTGAGACTTTTAATATAGTTTAGAATGTCTTAAATGTGACTGTTAATGAAACAAATAAACCTATTAGATTATCTAATTTAACTTCATACATACCTCTTAACACACAGCAAACAGTTCAATGAAATTTCTTTAGTGAACACAAAGTATTACTTTGATACATCAGCTTTTTCTTTAGTATTCATGTAATAAAAGCAGATATTGAGTGATGATGGTCATTCAATCATTCAGAAGAAGTCATTTTTTATCTTTCACAAGGGGAAGAGGATGGAAAGGGAAAAATCTAACTCAAATCTGTCTACCTGGCTCACCGAACCCAGATTCTTTTTCTGCATAACCATGCCTATCACAAAACTCTGTATTTTCCATTAGTGTCAATTCATAGCCTAGGGACCATTGTATTCTTATCCGGATTCACATGTACCAGCTTCCAAAGTTGATGAATCTTTTTCAGCTATTCTAAAATCCAGGACAAAGAGTGAGTATTTCATAGCTTCTCAGTGCTCTATTTGGACCAATGTTCTTCAGCTGTGGAACTATGAACATTTTAGATTGGATAATTATTTCTTGTGGGAGGTTATTCTGTGCATTACAAAATGTTGTAGCAGCATCTCTAGGCTCTTTCTTATAAATGACGTTAGTCACTACTCTCCATACCAGTTGTGACAACCAAAATATCTGCAGACTTTGTCCCTGGGAGGTAAAATCACCCCAGAAGAGAATCACAGACTTAGAGGAGAGATTAAAAGATTCACTAACTTAAATTGATCTTTTAAAATCCAAATTGCTTTTTTATTTGTACAAATAAAGTTTCTTGATTAAAGATTGCATTTTCCCCAGTGGAAATTTGTCAAGAGAATAAATAAGAAATTCTTTGAAGAGGGGGAAAAAAAAAACCCTAAAGCCAAAAAAAAAATAATTCTTTTTTTTTATATACCAACTAAAATCTTTAGTTAATGGTGTATTTAAAAATTTATTTACTGTTTAAATTCTTACTTTAAGAATTTAGAGAACATAAATTAGAACAATTATTCAGGCTTTTAATGTTCACATTTTTCTGAGCAAACAAATATTTTATAACTTCTTTCTAAATTAACATGTTCTCAAGAAAAAGTTAATAGGATGTTGTGTTGTTAATTTACCTTTCAATTCATATGTTAGCACCATTTTCTTGACACCATACAAGTCTGGGTGTTGCTCCAATGTGTTGTTTCAATGTGATATTTTAGCAGCCAGCCCTTACCTTATTCTTACCATGGATGATGCGTTGTTTAATTCCTGGTTACATCTTTGTAGCTTCCTCTAAAAAGTCACATATGTCCTCATCATATATGACAATCTTATATGTCCTCAGAAATAAATTAACAAATGGAGGTGTTAGATAAAATGGATTCAGTGATAGGGAAATACTCAGACTCAATGTTTCTAAGGTCTAAGAAGTAGTGAATACCCTCACAAGTTAAAGAACTTATGTGGCAATGAAGGGTTCAAACACTATTTAGCTCCCACTAATCATCTACATGTAGGAGACTAGAATTGTGAAAAATTTCAGAGAAATTATGTGAAGTTTCCTGATATTTAAATGTAAGTTATTAATTCAAATTCCTATTTATAAATACTATACAGGTTAAATCATGTACATCTATTCCCCTTTTAGTCTGTGTGTAATCTCTGTGGTAATAATGAGCACCTTTGAATCAGACCCCAGAGTTAAATTTCTAATCATCTTATTCTGAGCACTTTGAATGATCCTGGTATATGTTAAGCACATTAATAAATATGTTGCATAAAAGAATGAATGAAGTTTTAATTCTATGATAACTAGGAAGAAGAAAAATATTTTAAGATAGGTAAAATCAAGTTGACATTGAGCAAAATAAGGTCCCATTCTGGCCATAGAAGAGAAATTAGAAAATTAGACTCTTCATGAGATATTGTAGAGATTGTGGGGGTAGAAGATATAATAGTGGGTTGAAAATAAATGGGTTTAGGAAAATGGAGGTAATGAACATTGATTGCTTTTCCAAAAAGCAAAAGACAGCAATGTCTTGAGGAGGGGCAGATCACAGAATGTTGCTACAGTGGCCTTGTTCAATGTAAAACTCTTACCCCTTTGAATAAACATAACAATTCACAGTCTATTTTTCAATTTTAAAATGAAGTGGAAACAAAGAAATGATAATATTCAACAAGCTTTTTCAAACAACATATATATGACCTAGAAATCCTGATTAGCTTCTCCTAGTTAAGTCACCATTAAAAAAAATTTTTTGTAGGTTTTTTTAAACAGTATTTAATTAAGAGTTTGTCATGTCTTTTAATATATGGATGGTACCAACAATGATAGTTCAATATATAATTTTACAATGTTTTGACTGTATGATGTTGGAAAAGTGTACTCAAATGACCATTTGCTTTTCAGTTTTAAGATAGTATTCAATAAATTAAATTAGAAATTAAGCACATTGTTATAAAATAGGCATTGTGAGAGATTGTTTTTAGCCAACAATAGGTTAAAACACATCTTCTGAGCACATTTGAAGGAAGCTAATATATGATGGATTCATGATATTTTCAACCTCTCAGGACATAACCTATCCTAAGTCAAGGTGCATCTGCCCTATAGAAGTCATTGTAAGGTGCTCAGCACACATTTTCTAGATAATTTATTGAACTACTTATTATTCATCATAAATCTTGCCACTAGTTTTCTAGTACTTCAATACTTTAATACACGATTAAATTCTAGAAGAAATGCATGATAACTTCTTTATAATGCACCAATGTTGAGCATCTGTTTAAGGAATATGAATAATATGTTAGGATCTATGGTGCATATTGAAATATGGTATTGAATAAAAAGAGCTCAGTGTATCCATAGACCAATTTGAATTGCCCACAGGGAGCATGAGATTAAGAAATACTGGAAAGGAGAATAAGGAGGCTCCATAGGAATAAGGAGACAAAATTAAATCAAAAGCAAATTTGGGCCTTTTCCTGTGGGAGCAGCTGGGTTGAGAGGAGTGTGGCCCTCTCCTCTGCTGGCCATGAAAACTAGAGTTCCTTTGGAAATGGGAATCTTTGGGGCCTAAGAACAAGGCGTGTGGTCGACCCCTGATATCTGTGTACTCTGAAAAGGGAGAGTCATCTGGCAAAAATGTCATTTTGCCTGCTGTGTTCAAGGCTCCAATTCGACCAGATATTGTGAACTTTGTTCTTACCAACTTGCGTAAAAACAACAGACAGCCCTATGCTGTCAGTGAATTAGCAGGTCATCAGACCTGTGCTGAGTCTTGGGGTACTGGCAGAGCTGTGGCTCGAATTCCCAGAGTTCGAGGTGGTGGGACCCACCGTTCTGGCCAGGGTGCCTTTGGAAATATGTGTAGAGGAGGCCGCATGTTTGCACCAACCAAAACATGGCGTCGCTGGCACCATAGAGTGAACACAATCCCAAAGCGATATGCCATCTGCTCTGCCTTGGCTGCCTCAGCCTTACCAGCACTGGTCATGTCTAAAGGTCATGGAATTGAGGAAGTTCCTGAACTCCCTTTGGTGGTGGAAGATAAAGTTGAAGGTTACAAGAAGACCAAGGAGGCAGTTTTGCTTCTTAAGAAACATAAAGCCTGGAATGACATCAAAAAGGTCTATGCCTCTCAACAAATGAGAGCTGGCAAAGGCAAAACGAGAAACCATCGTCGTATCCAATGCAGGGGACCTTGTATCATCTATAATGAAGTCAATGGTATCATCAAGGCCTTCAGAAACATTCCTGGAATTACTCTACTTAATGTAAGCAAACTGAACATTTTGAAACTTGCTCCTGGTGGGCATGTGGGACATTTCTGCATTTGGACTGAAAGTGCTTTTCGGAAGGTAGAGGAACTGTATGGCACTTGGCGTAAAGCTGCTTCCCTCAAGAGTAACTATAACCTCCCTGTGCACAAGATGATCAATACAGACCTCAGCAGAATCTTGAAAAGCCCAGAAATCCAAAGAGCTCTCAGGGCACAACGTAAGAAGATTCATCACAGAGTCCTGAAGAAGAATCCATTGAAAAACCTGAGAATCATGTTGAAGCTAAATCCATATGCAAAGACTATATGCCGGAACACCATTCTTTGCCAAGCCAAGAATCACAAACTCTGGGTGAAAAAAGCAGCAGCAGCTGCAGCTGCAGCTGCAGCAGCAGCCAAATCAGGTAAAAAAGATGAGAAGGGGGCTGCAGGCAAGAAACCTGCGGTAAAGAAGCAAGGAAAGAAGGCTGGTGGTGTTAAGCAGAAGAAGCGTGTGGGGAAAAAGGCTGCACCTTCCAAGAAACCAACAGCTGAAAAGAAAACAGCAGAAAAGAAACCTGTGGCAGAAGAGAAAAAGTCTGCTGCCTAAACTCTTAAAATGTTTTATTCCATAAGTTCAAATAATTTGGGACAGTTTATTTTGACTAAAGAGCTGATTAAAAAAAACAAAAAAAGCAAATTTGGAGCCACTACCCTGACAAGAATGAAGACACTCAATCTAAGATGTTTTCCCTTTATTTTTTCCTGTTGTTTCAAAAATTCCAAGCAAAGTCAACTTATTTTTATCACATTGAAACTCTTAAAATTGATGTTTTTGTGAAAATAAATTAAGAAAATTTTAAACAAGAAGTGTATAGATGTGAATATGTGAGCAGTGTTTATTATACTGACTAACGAATCCTTTCATAGGAGTATCTATGATGGATGATGCAGCTTGAATCCATTATATTTTAATATCTGTAACTAAATGCATTTCATAAAGAAGTGCCTTGTCCCTTATTCTAATGGAAACCTAAATACTCTTCAAAGTCTATGAAACTTTATTTTATATTTTTGTAGATTTTTTTTGTTAGTTATTACTGTTTTCCCTACAAAAACAAACTGACTTTAACAATCGCTGTGTTGGATACATTCCACTGAAAAAGAAAAAAATATACTTAAAATAATATATTAGAATATTTATTTATATACCTCTAGTTTTATATCCAGAATCTCAGTCTTCTTTCCAAACCAAGTAAAGC
The DNA here is from genome assembly GCA_020662805.1 of Glaucomys volans. Taxonomy (NCBI): domain Eukaryota; kingdom Metazoa; phylum Chordata; class Mammalia; order Rodentia; family Sciuridae; genus Glaucomys; species Glaucomys volans. Next base: position 127,247 of record JAJEJO010053279.1, on the reverse strand, counting down.
TCTGCCTTGGATATGACACTTCAGAGAACATTAGATAAGGATAAAATATTTCAGAAACCAATTTGGCCCAGGTCTGAAATCTTACAGATGAAACATTTGAGGTATTTCATGATTAAATACCTCATGGGCAGAGTGGACTGAGACATAAGGTGAATATTCTTGTAAAGTTGAATCACTCTTGGTGGGGGTGATATATTCAATAAGAATATTTCTGTAAGGATCCTGTGAGATTCTTGAGTTTATAAACACTTGCACATATACCTATTATTACCTTATAAGATAGGTATGGCAGTATTATATTCCTTAGAAATCTCTCTTTTTTTTAAGTACTGAAGATGGGTACATAATCAGGAGTTGAAAATGAAAGATAAATAATTAGGAGTTGAGGTAGGAGGGAAATAACATGATATATTAAGAAAAACATAGTAATCAAGGTCAGTAGACCTAAGTTCAAATTGCAGTTCTGGCTGAATTCAAAGTTATATTAAAGAAGCACATTTTATGATATTTAATTCCAATTGGATTCACTAAATAGCTGCCCCTGAGAACAATTTAAAAGTGCAAGAGAGTTATTTGGAAGTGACACTGAAAAAGGAAAAGGAAAAAAGTACAGTCAGTCAGAAGGAGCTATCAGATCACAATGCAGACCTTAGCAAATCTCTGTCCACCCAATGGAGAGCTACAGAGCAAAAAGTTGTCTACTAGAAGAATGCCACCCTGGGTGAACATAGGTAAGCTCTTTTTACCTTGCTTAGTCATTAGGAGCTTCTCTAACAGATGACCATAGCTCTAGTGCTACCATGACCCTTGAAAAGAGATAGCTGAGAAGGCTGTCAGTTAACCATTCTCCTGCCACACTCTTAAAACAAGACCTGAGTAGCATGTCTCTACATCTGTCACATATGGGGATGTGCTGATCATTTTATACCAAATGAAAACGGGGATTACCTAACTCTATATGTAGTATGATATCCATAGTGCACAAAATAATAAAAATTATGTCAAACACTGCTAAATAATTTTCAGCACTACTTGATTTAATCTTGACAGTGACCCTATGAGATTGACATTATTATCTTCATATTATAGACAGAAACTCCACAGATCAGGAGGTCAAGAAACTTGTCCCAATGGTAGAATGTGCTCAACAGTATGTAAACACAGATTTGCCCTGCTATTAGTCTGTGCTTTATCAACTAACATGAATGTATATACTTAGGAACAAGAATGGAGGAATAGAACACACACAAATGTGGTACCAGTGATTAAATGGTAGTAGTAGAGGTTATTAAATTGTTATTTATTCCTTTTCTATATTTTTTGTATAATCTATGATGAAGTGTTCTGGTTGTCTGTCTAGACTACAAACAACCCCAAACACAGTCCTCTAATACAATAACCATTTTAATTTTTTCATAGTGTCTCGGTTTAAAAATCCGCAAAGGTATGGCTTGATTCTCCTCCATAATGTTGAGAGCCTCAGCTGAGAAGATGTGAATAACTGAGCATTATTCCATTGGTGAGGGGATTAGAATCCTCTGGAGGCTTTAAATGCTGCTCCCTGGGCTGGGGTGATTTTAAGGCTGGACTTAGCCAGGTCAGTGGATTGTATGATAGGAACTCTACCCATATAGCCTGGGCTTCCTTATAGCACTGATGTCTCCGATCAGTCAGACTTCTTACATGGTGGCTCGGGGCTCCAAGAGCAAGGTTCAGCATATGAGAAAGAAACTATTTGGCCTCCTATGAGGAAAAACAGTTCACTCTGCTGTACTCTGTTGGTGACAACCCAGTCTTATTCAAGGTGAAGGGACGTAACACTCACATTTTAATGGGAAGAATATAAATGGTGTTTGGCATGTTTTGAAACTCACAGAAAATATATTGTGTCCACAATCAGAGGAAAATGAATGTTTGACATAAAAAAAACCTAGTTCATTTTTTATTATGAAAAAGAAATGATAAAAACTCGCTTTTGTTTTGTTTTGTTTTGTTTTGTTTTACTTTTATTTTTTAACTTTTGCAATATGGCAGTAAAGAATCTGAGCTCTCTGATACAGTGTCTACCTACTGTGGTTTTATCCACAGTAACAATCACAGAGGCAACAACAGGCAGGGTGTTAGTCACTGTTTTCCAGCTTTATGGGTAATAACAAAGTAGTAGTTGCCACCACTACAAAACATTACATAAATTTTGGGGTCTATTCTACCCCAAATCCTATTTCTACAAGGATATAGTGAGACTACTTTTTCATATAAGCCTTACTGTTCCATACCTGAATTTTCTTTTGTTTAAAAATGATAAATATTTTATACATGATTGTGTTAGAAATGTATTCCACACTTTAGAATACTTTTGTGTCTTATCGAAGAATAAGAAGTAAGTTTAGCAAGAGAGTACATAAAAACCTGCCAGTTCCCCAGAAAACTATTCCCTATGCAAGTCTTAAGAGCCTATTCTTTTACAAAAACTAACATTAGACACTCGTATATTATAATGCACAAGAACTAAATGAGATCAGCCTCATAATATTCAAACTTAGCCTAATATTTATATTTTAAATGAAAGCTTTTTCTAGTATACTATAACTCCATTTTTGACTTTAAAATTTTCCATTAGGTCAAGGTATTCCTATAGAGTAGGAGAGAAGTGTTTCAGGGATTGTCATTTATCTAGAGTAGAGTACATCATCTTAAGTTTTTCCTTGAGACTGGAATCAAGATCAGCTGAATTACTATGGAAAGTCAGAAGTGAAGCATGGAGTTTAGAGTTCAGAAGGTCTAGGTCTATATCTAGGTCCAACACTTACAAACTAAGGTTCAACAAGTACTTTACATTTTTTGAGACTGAATGTCATCAGCTATAGAATAGGGATAATAATAATAATTTTTTTTGTATAGAAAAGTTGTGAAGCTTATTTAAGATGATTAGATAAACCAAATTACTTGGGGTTTGGCCCATGTAAATAGTTTATAAGTAGTAATGATTATTTTGTTACTGTTCTCTTAAACATAATGTGTTAAGGTAAAAATTCTATATTGGTAGTATTCAGTGATACAGAGTTACATCAAACAGAAGTCAAACTTGAGAAATTCAATCAAAGTATGAAAGGATGATTATTAATTTTAACTAAAACCATTTGCCTATTCTTAAAGAATCATAATATACTTTTTCTTGAATTCCTCAAATGTTGACTAAATAAGGAGAAGAGATAAAGACACTTGAGAAAAGAATGAACGTGTATTTTCTAGAATTTGTCTGATAGACAAATATTTCATATGTTACATGAATTTATTTTAATTTAGCCTATATAGTTTTTGTCATAAATAAGTATTCATTAATAAATATGTTTAATAAAAGAATATTCATCTTTTATTGATTTATGATTTCTTTACGTATTAAATATATAAGCTGTTGTTTTTTTTTCTTTTTGGGAAAAGGTCTCACTATGTTGCCTGGGCATTTCATGATCCTCTTGCCTCAGCCTCCCAAGTAGCTGCAATACAGGCACATGCCAGTATTCCCAGATCACTTGTCACTTTTATGTCATGACTATTTCTATATTATGTCTGTCACTTATAATATGGTGTTTTTTAAGACTCAATTTTGCTCAAATATGTTATATATTCCCTGTATTTTAAAAAATGACTTTATACTTAAAATTACCTTCCCTACTTTTTTTGACCTTAAATTCCTGCCCATCCAGAGGAGAAAATGTTTAAAGGTAATATTTTTCCCATTTATCTCACTGATCATGTCTTTAGCCACCACCATTCAAAATTAAAAGTTGATGGTGAAGTTGGAGTTGATTCATATTGATTTTTTTCTCAGAAGTAGGATTTTTCCATCCTTGGCAGTCTATCCATCCTTAAACTAGGAGACATGTCATCCTTTTAGTACTGGTACAGAGCTTTCCATGTTTTAGTCCTTTAAATATTTCAGTGACTAACTGATGAAGCAGAGGGAGTACAGCTATGAAAAGGAAGTAAAGGAAAATAGAAGCAGAGGCTAGATGATGGACTGAAATCATTATCTCATTTGCAAATTTCCATTGAGGGATATGATAAGCCCCAGACTTCTATCTCCAATAGTAATGAGTTCTATTGAGTATTGTGCCAGGTACCTTTTAAGTGCTTTATACGTATTATTAAAACAGTTGTAAAGTGGATATAATTACCATCCCCTTTTATATAGCCAAAGAAATTAGTGAAGAGGGGCTATAGAATTTGCCCCAGTTCACACAGTCATTAGCAGAGCTGGGATTCTAATGAGACAGGCTGATTCTAGGATGAATAAGTTCATCCTACTCTATACGAATCTCAGATTTAACATGTGAAAACATTTTAGTTCTTCCTGATTCTTTTCCATCTCTATATCATTTCATTACCCTGCTACTTACTACACTTGGAAAAAATCCAACTCCCCCCAACATGGCTTATTAGGCCTTACAAATTCAGATATCTTTTAATTTATCTTCAATATTACTTTTCCGTTGTTGTCTTTAACCATCTACAAAACATAGATCTTGTTTCTAGTTTTCAAACACACCAAACCTATTTCTGTCATAGGACTTTTGCACTATTAATGCTTATCCTTGAGGGGATGTAACTCGGTAGTACAGTGCCTGTCTAGCAATATGTGGGGCTTTGGGTTCCATAGAAAATAGTAATAGGCTACTTGTAGGTTGAGCAAAAGGTGCCAGTGCAACAGTAGGTTGGAGATGTGATATTTAACTTTTTTTGGTAGAGCATATAGGTGGAAGTAAAGAGTTGGAAACTATTACATTATTTTTTCTATTTGAAGCTCTTTACCAAAGTTATTAAAAAACATTTTAATAACTTCTAGACTTTCAGTATATGCAACAGCATTAAGAAAGCAAACTGAGAGAATTTTCTAGCTAGTTACAGTTTGAAATAACATATGTGTAATTCACAAATGCAATGGTCTATCCCATGAAGATTTTATTTTCTCACCACTCTTGGTATGTTGATGAACCAAATATTACAGAAGTTGTGACTTGAATTCTAACTTTGATAGAGAGGGTTAAACGAGATCTTTGCATTCCCTCCCGATTCTGGATTTTTGTGAATACATGACCTACCACATCACCCTTTTGAGTGTTCTGACTTGTTAAAATGAGTCAAGGTAAGAAAGACACTACTGATTAATTATGTATAGGTCCCATGATACTATGTATTACAGATGAAGCAATTACTGAACTACTTTGAAACAGTCCAGTGAACTGCAGTTTGCTCGATACTTGGTTTATACTCTCTTCTTGGAAGGAATATTTCATCTTTGTCTCTAAAAGAAAAACAAAATAAATCTTCACACAATTCCTGTAAATTCTTAGTGTCTTTTGAAATTAATTTTAGTTATGAGAAATTTTAGTTATGAGAATGCATCTTTATTAGCGTGATCTAGATGTAAGATTGAGTTTACTTGCAAAAACCTAACATAGGTATATGTTCCATTGTCTTTCATGGTCAAGTGGTAGAGAATTGATTGGACCTAAACAGTTCTGTCATTTGTTCCTACATTTCAACCATGAGAGAGCCACTCTGCTATCTAATGTACTTTTATGCCAGAAATCACACTTAGGTTTTCTCTGAGCACCTAAACTGGCTGACAGTCAGGAAATCAATACATCCTGTTGCACAGCTTTCCTATCTGCTATTAGTAGAAAAGTAACACTAAAGATGTGTTTCCTTACAGGACAGTGCAGAATTGATCACATCCCTGATTCACAGTGGAGCTGATATACAGCAGGCTGGGTATGGTGGCCTCACTGCCCTCCACATTGCTGTGATAGCCGGTCACCTAGAGGTAAGTCATGCCTTTCTTACCTGTGAAAACAAAGGTTAGCTACCTCTTTGAATTCTTTCAATCATTTTTAAACACTGACTTCTGATAGGATAGAACGTGGTTTGTTTTTTAGCCACTGAACCCAATAATTTCTTTTGGCTTTAAAATTTAGCCATTCAAATGTGCTTTTGATAGTTCAATGCATTTTGTAATGATGTAATCAAATATCAACTAATATAAAGATGGCTATGTATAACAGATTTACAAGAATTGATTAAGATCCCAAGATTTTTTATTTTAATTCCTAAGAGATTCATTTATTTTATTGATATTTAAAGTAAGGGGGAGGAACTGACTTAAATTTTTGTTAGAAGGTATAGAATATGAATACGAGGCAGAATATGAGGTACTATAGATACCGTAGTACCTCAGTGCATTATAAGAAACAATTCACCATGCACTTTATAATTTTTTAAAGGATAAAATGAGATGAATAGAAAGAACTTCTAAACTGTTAAGAATTATAAAGACGCCAGGCATGGTGGTGCACGCCTGTAATCCCAGTGGCTCAGGAGGCTGAGGCAGGAGGATCACGAGTTCAAAGCCAGCCTCAGCAAGGGCAAGACTCTAAGCAACTCAGTGAGACCCTGTCTCTAAAATACAAAATAGGGCTGGGAAGTCCCCTGAGTTCAATCCCCAGTTCCAAGAAAAAAAAAAAAGAATTATAAAGACACAAGGAATCATTATTCTATCAGGAATCTTATAGTTGAAAGCAACAGAAAATCCCATCCAGAAAAGTTCAGTGAAATAACTGGTGTATGTGACTGAATATTCTGGGATAAGACAGTACAACAGATCATATGTCTTCAGCTGAAAGTAACAGAAAACTACCTATCAAGCTGGCTAAAACAAGATAGTTTATTATTTTGCATGAATGAGACTGAGTCATCAAAGATCTAGGCCTACTGCATTTCTTTGATTTTCCATTCTTGGCTTTGGTTTCTTCCTCAGTTAACAGTAAGATGATGATAACTCAATGGTAGTGGAAGTTTCCAGACCATTTCAGATAAGGCAATATCCTTGGAAAAAGGGTGTTGTCTCCTCTTTATTTTTTTTAATTTAATTTAATTTAATTTAATTTAATTTAATTTTTAAAGACTGCATTTTGATTAATTGTACTCAAATGGGGTACAATTTTTCATTTATGGTTGTTCATGATGTAGATTCAGACATTTGTGTAATCATACATGTACGTGTAATCATACACGTACATGTAATGATGTCTGTCTCAGTCCACCATCTTTCATTCCCCCACCCCTCCCCGCTCTCGTTTTCCTCAACATAATCCCAAGTTCCTCCATTCTTCTCTTACTCCCCACTCCCCCTCCACCCCCATTATGTATCATCATCCACTTATCAGAGAAAACATTTGGCCTTTGGTTTTTGGGGATTGGCTTATTTCACTTAGCATAATATTCTCCAACTCCGCCCATTTACTGGCAAATGCCATAATTTTATTTTTCTTTATGGCTGAATAATATTCTATTGTGTATATGTACCACAGCTTCTTTATCCACTAATCTGTTGAAGGGCATCAGATCCTAAGCTTTGAAATCAAGAGGCTGAGCTTTCACAAGTCACCATAATAACTTTGGGGATGTTATTGAATCTTAAAACTCTTCTGTGTTAGAAAAAAGTTGTGTTTTAGAAAAAAGCAATAGTGGGTGGGGGAGGTAGCTCAGTGGTAGAGCACTTGCCTAACAGGTGTGACAACTTAGATTCATTCCTCAAAATAGTAATAGGCTTATTGTAATGATTAAATAGTCCATTTTAAGCACTCTGTAAATTGCTTTGTACAGAGTAAGGACTGAATGAAAGATCATTTATTTATTCCTCCTCTTATGCACTACTTGAATAAACATTTAGTTAACACGAATTTCATACCAGATACTGTTCTAGGTGCTAGGGTGGCAGTAGTGAGAATAACAGGCAAAATCTCCATTTTTGTGAAGTTTAATTGTATACAAGACAGACAAAAAAGAAAAGAAAATATTATAAAATGTGAATTAATTAGTACCATTAAATAATAAAATGAAAACAGAATGAGGGAGAAGTAGACACTATTTTAAGTAAGCTATATAGTGAAGGCCTCTGAAAGAAGGTGATATTGGAGCAGAGATCTGAATGAAAAATGAGAGCAGTGGACACATAAAAGAAGAAAAGCACATTTTAGGTTTCAATAATAGCACATGCAGGGCCTAGAGGCATACTAAACCTGAATGTGAGAGGGACATGAATGAGCCACAGGTATTAGTGTGGAGAGCTGGAGTTAAAGTGATGGAGATGAAGTCAGGTGGATCACAAAGTGGTTTAAAGGCCATGGAAAGTCTTTGGGTTTTGTCTTAACTTTAATTTCCAAAGTATTAATTTTATATATGCTACTATGCAATTACTTGGTTAGCTTTACAAATCTTCATGAAATAGCTTTTTATTGTCACTGCTGTAATAGATACAAGTCTCTTGTACAGTAATCATCATTACAAATTTAGAAAAAGAGCCATGTCTAAAATCCTAGTCATTTAACTCAAAATCCCATCATATTCACACTCTACCAATTGTAATAACAATGTGTAACTCAACAATGTAATAAGTGAACAGTCTTAAAGCCTCATTATTAAATAGTTATCTTTGCAAATTGTCATTTGGCAAATTAAATTATGCCTTTTTCACTAAGACACAAAACATATACCAACTATGAACAAATAGAATTGCATATAAAATCATACATAAAACCTATAAAATATGTGCGATCCATCTCTCTTGACAGTGTCACTTCAAAGGGCTTTTACATCCAACAAATATTAAAATATCTCATTGAGAGCAAAACAGTTTCCTTTATGTTTATATTTCTGCTCCTTACCAGATCACTTTATTTCCCAGAAAATAAGTCTTTTTGGTGAGATTCATAGTATCATTGGAAATATAATTAAATTTATATTACTTGTGAGGAAAGGGAAAAATCCCATTAGAATTACTTAAACACAACAGTTTACCCACAAAAAGAGAGATTATCTGAGGCCAATGATAAGTAAATAGAGTGATAAACATTAAGAAATCTTGGTGGAAAAACTGATGAAGTAGACATTAGGCTCTAGTGAAACATGGTCAACCATTCAATGCTAGGAAAATAACAGAATATACTGTTCAAAACAAAAATCCTTGTTTTTGTCTGATATTGAGCAGGTTACCTTGTAAGCCATCCAATCACAGTGGGGTCAAAGCAGGGTGTTGTTCTCTTCATCTTATCTTCAAATAACTCTGTTTTCTTGTTTTGTAAATCATAGTATAAATAGCAGTATCTTATGGATTCTCCCAGCCTTGGGGTGAACTTGACCAAAATAGTTTCCAATAGGTCTCTACTCTTATATCTCTTTTAGGTTCTCCAACTCCCTTCATTAGCTGATATACAACATTTAATGACTTTTATAGTCAACCACTTGACACTACATAAAACAGGTTTAGATACATTAATCTTTATTTGCTTTTTACATAATGGATTAATTTAAGTTACCTGTCAGATAATGAAAGGAAATGGTATCCAAAAAAGCTCCAAAACAATTATATTCTAAAAGCAGAATTTTTTGGATTATTGCTTTCAAAACTGTTAGCTGTAATAAATACTTTTGATGTGTTAATTTTTCTAGTGCATATTGAGGAAAAAACATTCAGCTCCAGATAGGTTAATTTTTTGATGACTTTCAAAGTTTCAAGTAGAAACATTCATATATTGTGTAGTGTTTCCCCTTTCACTGCAGTTTTAGTTACCCATGGTCAACCATGGTCTGAAAATACTAAATGGAAATTCCAGAAGTAAACAATTCATAAGTTTTAAATAAATTCACAAGTTTTATTACATTATATTGTTATAATTGTTCTCATTTATTGCTGTTGTTAATCTCTTGCTGTGCCTGATTTATAAATCAAACTTTATTGTAGGTATGTATGTATAGGGAAAACATAGTATATATAGGTTTAAGTACTATCTGTGGCTTCAATCATCCCCTAGGGGTTTTGGAACTTATCCCTTTTGTATAGAGGGTACTATTGTATACAGTTGGTGTTTCATGGAGAAGTTTGAGCTTAAAATAAGTTTTTGTGTATAGAGATGGAATTTGAAACCATAACAATAATGGAAAATTATATATCAGGCCTAATGGATGGCCCACAGACTGACCCTAAGATTCCACAGAGATCCGAGAAAGAATTAAAATCCATTGAATGAGATGAAGAAGGTTTGTCAGAGTGGTAATAGGAAAACTAGGACCCTGTAGTATCAAACCATTAGAATTTCAGAAGTTAAGGGATTCTGGGAATCAAATGGTATAGAATAGCCAAGTACAATGGGATAAAGTATACATATAGCATTTCCTTACTAATCCAAAATTTACATGCCTATTCCACTGCTATTTTTTACTATCTTGATTAGGAGGGATAGTGGCAATGGATCAGTGGGTGTTCCCTTTCATTAGTAGTTCCTGTGTTTTATTGCCCACCTTTCTGTATGAAACAATAGACGATGCTGAGTCTGACAGGTCTCTTTGTCTCCACATATCAAATTCAGACCTTCCATTAGTGTCTCAAGTGTGTTTGTCCTCCCATAATTGTGAATTCTATTAAACAATTTTACAATAAAATTTACATTGACTAGGCAGCTGTCTCCTTCAATAATAGAAGAGAACGTGTGTTGTAGATTCCTAGACATGCTGACTACAATTTGAGAACTCAGGTAAATTTACTATGCTTCAAAAAGGAGGAAAATATTAGTTATCCCAGGCCTTACTATTTCTTTTTGATTTGTCCATCTGTCAATACATATGCATATAATCCTTCATATAAGGTCTAAAGTTCATTCAATAATCTGTGAATCCAGGGTTAGACATGAGTCAGAGGCTGTATTGGACATTGAAAAATATATCTATGTATATTAGTGGAAACTTGGTAGTACTTCATCATTCACATGCATTTGTCATTTGATTCTCCTGTGAGATCACTACTGTTAGACTAAAGAATTATAAAAGTTAAATGACTACTATAGGGTCATTAAGACAATAAATGAGCTAGATGAGACTCAAACCTGGTCTTCTAAATTTGAATCTGTGGTTTTATAAATGAAAGAACAATTATTCCCTAATGACACTTGTGTTTGTTGCTAAAACAAGGCTTACACCTATGAGACACATGCACACACTGCTTATACCTCCAGGACACACAAACACACACAAGAAGTATTCAGAATAAAAAGTATTCAGAAACTAGGTATGTTACTACTAATATTCAGGCATTACTACATATGTAATTAAAGCAACATTAATTTATTCAAAACTGCCTTTATTTGGTATTTACTAATTGAATGCCAAAATCCATGGAGATATGTGCACACACATATCTCCTTCTCTCTGTCTCTTTCTCTCTTAGAGACACACACACACACACACACACACACATTCACACACATATACTTTATACTTAATATACACATACATGTACAGATACTTTATCCTTAATCTCATACTCTGTAACAAAGGATGTCATGCTGGTGTTTCATGCAATTGTTTCTGCAGTTATCAAGAGACAAATGAATTATCTGTAGCTTGTAGACAACTGTATGGACAGCAAAAAGAAATGCATATAGCAACCAGATGACACAATGCATAATGTGCAGAGGTTGTGGAATGTTTTATTTTTCACGGAAAGATATAGTTTCATACACACCCTGTGCATGTGACAGTAATATTTTCATAGTTAAATTTATTCCATCTTACCTTATACCATTTTCAGATTGTAAACATTTATCCAAGCACTGCTTCAGAAATACTTCCCAGTTATTTTGGAATTTATTTCTGATTTCAAGGAAATGCAATTGATGTTGTTCCAGTTCATTCTTAACTAAATCATCTGAATGGTTCAGTTGAGAGTTTTGTTTACCAAGAAGCCTCAGACTCTCTACATTATTTCTTTTATAATGGCTTTAGTTTTCTCCCCACAGGCAAAAACAAGAGAATGCTTAGAATTATAAAATGTGGTTTCCTTCTTTCTTTCCTTTTTTAAAAAGGTAAGATACTCATGAGTTTTATAACTGAGCAGCACCAGATCTCTCTCCAATCTTGAACACAGGTAATAATCTCTCATGAATTTCATTTAAAATCCAATTGAGTAGTTTAAAAAATACTTAATACTTTGAAGTGATTACTTTGTACCAAATCTATTAATTGAGACTTAGTTCTCATTCTTGAATGAGATGAGAAAAACTGAAGCATAGAGAAATTAAGTAACTTGTCCAAGATGATAGAACTAATAATGGCACAGCCAGTGTTCACTCACACTGCCCCTCTCCCAATCCAAACAATCCCCTCTCAGCCCACCTGACTGTAATTTAAACTTGGGAGATGGAAATAGAAACTGAGAATGTGACAGGAAAACATTCTGTATGCTTACATTTGAATTGTTTGAGACAATTTGAGAGGCCAACGAGGACATTAAGATAGTCTGGTTCCTCTTTGTATGGACTCCATTGTTTTAGGCTCTGCTCCTTAGCTCTAATACTTTTGCATTACATTTTTAATAGCTTTGTTGAGTTAAAACTTGACACAATTCATTCCTTTAAAATGTGGAACTCAATAGTTTTTAGTATCATCACAGAGTTGGGTAATCATCACCACAAACTAATTTTAGAACCTTTTTGTCACTCTCAACCTCCACACCCTTTATCAGACAATTGTGAACCCACCTGTCACTGTCCAGACCTAGATACTAGGCAAGGCCCCTGCTCAGGATGATCAATCCCTCTACCTATAATAGACTCACTTTTTGAATTTTAAGTAGTTATAAACCTTAAAACACCTCAGTAAAAATGCAAAATTTGCCTAAGGTTAGCTGTTTATATTTAAAATTTTAGCCATCAGTTTAGAGCTTAAAGCCTTTATTAACTGAAGTATAATCTATTGGCCAGTAATGTAGGATGATTGCTGAGCTTTTTAAAACATAGAATCTCATATACTACTTCAGACCCATATAAAATCAGCATTTTAACAAACTTCCCAGGTGATTCATATGCATATTCAAATTTAAGAAGCAATGGGCTTTAAGAGTATCAGGAGAAAATAAATTTAAAAGTGATATCCGAGAGGATAGAATAGAAGGAAGTAGCTCTCATTTGCTTTACAATTTTGCTTTTAGCTGATATTGATTTAAGTGTTTTAGTTGCTCTTGTAGTAACATTCAGGGGTCATTCTAGAGCCCAGAATCATAATCGATTACTACACATGGACACATAATAGATACTCCATGCATGTTACTTGCCTTTCTCTTTCTGAGGTATAAATTTTCACAAAATAGTATTTAAAATAAGAAGAAAGTTTAAAATGTAGTGGAAGTTGATAAAGAGAATATAGCATATACACCATGAAGTTCTACTCAATCATAAGGAAGATTGAAATTATGTCATACTAATTGCATCTTATTTTATTAGTTTTCTTTCCTTTCTAAGTTAGCTTTTATAAACGTTTTCAATTTTACTTTGTCAGATTTGTCAGTTTTTCGCTTTGTGATCTATACTAACTGGGACCTGTTTTCAAGATTTTATAAAAAGAAACTTTTATTTTTAAAAGAAGAAACTTTTTTCTTCTCCCTGTTTATAGATTGTATCAGAACATTTTTTTGGTATAATATAGATGTGAGAATAAGTTTCATTTTATTACCCAAAAGGTTATCCAGTTGTTTAAACATAATTTACTGAATACTCCCCTATTTTCCCCAATACATTCAATTTAGGTCTGTGTATGAATTCCTATGCCAAACTCACCTCTTTTATTTAATGTAGATTTAGGATATACTTTTTATCTAAAGTGCAAATACTTATTCATAATTTTTTTCCAAGAACTTTCCTGGCTATTCCATTCTGTATATGAACTTTAGTCCATGGAGAGGTGCTTGAGTGCAATAGATTCTGTATCTAATCCCAGTGAGTATCTATCATTGACTAGATATGGGCCTTAAAAAAGTCTTTGATTCTCTCTGAGCTGCATTTTCTACTTTTAGAAAGTGAATTATATTATTAACCACCTTATTGTTTGTGTGTTTGTATGTATGTATTAAGTGACAATATACATTTCAAGTACTTAGACGCTGCCTACCGCATAATAAATACTAAGAAAATTGGTTGTCATTATTTTTATCTGTCTTATTTTGGTTTTTATTTTATTATTTCTGTCCTAAAGAAAAAAATTGTGATATTCTGAACAGGATCCATTTTAATTCATAAATTAATTTAGGGATAATATTCCCATCACATGAAATATATTTAAGAATAAGATATTTCATTCCACTTGCTCAAGTTTTTTTAGGTCTTCCAACACAATCCTCTCCTTGTGGATTTGGTAAAGTTTATTCCTAGATACTTTGTTATTTTGTTATAATTGTAAATAGCATTGTATTTTCCAATTTGTTATGGTTTATATGTATAAAACTTATTGAGTCTCAATTTTTAATTTTATAAACCACTCATTTATTTTATTGTTTTTACAAATTTTTGGTATTTTGGGTCTTCCTTGTTCATAATTAGATTGCCTACACGTGGTGATACTTTTGCCTTCTTTCAAATAATTAATCATCTTATTTTCTTTCCTAATTGCATTGGTTGATACTTCCGGAACAATTTTTATTCTTCAGACAAATCATCATTTCCCTCTTAGAATGAAACACAATTGTTAATGGTACATTATTCTCTTATTGCTGAACTTGTTTTACTAATATTCATGGGTGAGGTTAATCTATTTTTTTATTATTATTATTAGTTTGCTGGGCTGACATAACAAAATGATTCAGTGGTTAAAACAAAGAAAATATTTTCTTGTGGTTCTGGAGGCCAAAATTCCAAAATCAAATTGTTGACAAGTTTGTTTTCTTCAGAAACATTTTACCTTGGTTTCCAGATGGTGACTTTCTTTCTGCATGTGCGCATGGCCCTATCTCTGTGCGTACACATCTTGTATCTCTGTTTCTATGTCCTAACTCCTTTCATAAGGACACCAGTCATTCTGGATTAAGGTCTATTCTAATAATCCCATTCTAACAATATATCTGTAAAGATACAATATAGTCACATTTTAAGGTTTGGGAGATCAAGCCTTCAACATACAAATTTGAGGAAGACACAGTTCAATACATAAACATTGTGTTTGTCAAATTTTGGAATGTTATTCTGAATATGCAAAGTTTGAAACTTTGTCTCTCTCTCTCCTCATTTTCTTTCTAAGACTCTGGTATGTAACTCAGTGCTATTGTTATTTCATAGTATGCAATGTTAATACCTGGTCTCTGGTAGGTCTCCCCAAATGTTGCAGACAAAGAAATTAATTCTAAATTGCTATAGGGACCCACCAATATAAATGCTTTGGGCTACCATAATTCAGATACAGAAAGCATAACAAGTGCCAAATATACTAGTCAATAAATATCATTATAAACTATTGTTTAGATATCTTGCTAATGAATCTCATTAAAAATCAGTAGGCATTTTAATCATTATTCATTGACATTGACTTTACAGAGTCCCATATCTGCTTTAAGTACTCATTTGCAGTTCCATGGTGTCCAAATTTGATATGCCATTGTGTCAAATGGTGATTTTCTAAAACTAAACTTTGATTTTACACATAGTCTTGAATAATTAAAACCTAGTTTAGAAACCAACATTTTCTGTGACCTTCAAAAGTGATTTCTCATAATTTGAAACTAGAAACTCTATGGCCACAATTACTGAATGTGCCTCTGTTACACAATACTCTTTATTGAAAGTAAGGAGACAGTCTTTTACTGTCTAGGTTTTTGGTCTGGAGATTGAGACAAGATAATAGATCATACCTCATTATCAGTTATTTTATAGTCTCAGAGGCAATGTCTTAAACATGTATCAGTTGTAAGGGGTGATGTAAGAGGACACTAGCTGGAGTGTCACTTTTTTTCCTTCAGCCCTTTGCCATAGAAGGTATTAGCTATTATTAAACATTAAGTATTGCTTTTGGGATGAGGGAGAAGGACACAAGCGGGAAAGGCTTTATAGGCTAATAAAAATGTAAATGAGAGGTTCATCAGCTTGCTGCCCTAGAAAATGATGAAAGAAACATTCCTGAGCAATTAGATTCAAACACTATTGCTAATCAAATCAACCTGAAATGAGAAATCCTTTTGTAACTATTCAAAGCTTGTGTGAATTTGCCTATCTATGCCAACTCTTCTGTGCACTGAGTTTGACCCCAACATCCCAGGTCCTCTGTGCATTTATGTATAAGAAACAGCGATATACTTTAATGCATCTGCAGTTAACCTTTTTCCATGTCATACTTTCTACTAAGAATTTGTTGTCTGGGTTATGAATCTGGTCTTTTATAGCTTTCTCAAGTCACATCCTCATAGCTTCCAAGTTCCCAATGTTTCTAGAGGGCAGAAAATTATAACTCTTCTTCTCCTCAATTAAAAAGGCATTGGAAGATCAATATTCTCTACCTGACCTTTGAACGTAGTAGTGAAGTAAACCACGGGAGCTATCTACTTTCTCTTAGATTCACTCTGGAATGGTATTTAGGGATAAAAAATTGAATACTTTTTGAGTATTTGATTTTCTACCTTGAACATTATGTGAATTTTTCTCCTAGATTGTTCTTTGTGGTGACTCTCCAAAGACCCTTTAGAAAGTTCCTGAGCTTAGGTAGAAGGAGGGAGAAGTTAGAGCCCCCATGACAGGCACTCAGCAGCTGTCCTCTCTGATAGCCTCTCTCTTTCGAGGTGTTTCTTAAAGGCATTGAGCACCTCTGCATTTTGTCACTTGTTCTTGCACAACTGTTTATCAGACCACTATAGTTATTATTAAATTATTATAATCATATAAATTATAACTTTAGTTATATTTATAATTTATAATTGTCAGAATTATAAATTATAATTATTAAATTATTATAAAGGAAAGTTTAAAGAAGGCACACAAGCCTTCCAGAGTTATTCTGAGAAGAATTTCAGTATAAATCCCTTGCATTATCTTCAACTTGCTGTCCTTTACTTTTTTCTGTGCCCTGAAGCAGATCATAGACTACTAACACAGCTAGCTTTGGGCTGAGATATCCAATAATTATTGTAGGTCTCTGCACCTGGGAAGGTCCTGTTAGAGTTAAAGAATTGTTCACACAATTCGCTCCTGAAAAGTTATGTATTGCACTATCGTGAAGATTTGGGAAAAGCTTCAAATTTATAGGATAAAAAGCAATGAATGTAAATCTTTAGTCCAGAATTATCAAGGGTGTTAATTTTCTCTGTATTCATGCTGCCATTATCGTGCTAGACTTGCAATAATACCCTGACTTGTAAGGCATATATACGGTCACTTAAAATCCACTTCCTTCCAAAAACTGAAATTTTACAGGGCTTGATAAAGCACAAGTTTGGTCAAGACACTCCTCTGACTTTGCTGATTCCACAATACCACCTACCAAAGGACTTAGTGGAAACTATCTAGTTCTTCTGTCTTTGCAGCCAGACCTACTCATTCTCTTCATTTTGCAAGAAAGGCTCTAAATTAACCTCCCATTTAAGTTCCTAATGCTTTTATCACATTATGTTCTCTTTATTGTTTGCCTCTTCCACCTATCCTCAAAACCTAGTTAAAAAGCCACCTCATCAAACTGCTGCTTTTTTCTAGCTTGAAGTATTTCTATGTTCTCAAGAACCAAAACATTTCAACTATAACTTTCTAGTAGCATTTAATGCTGCCTGTTTCATAAGCATGGCTTTGCTTGATCATTTTATTTCATATGATTCTTGAATATAAGAACTGCATGTTATAAATCTTTTTAATCTTCATAGGTTCCAGAAATGTGTTTTTGCATATAGTAGATTTTTGACAAATGTTTGCTGAATGACTAAACTTGTGATTATTCAAGTGCTTTAGAAATTATACAGGATGAAGAAAATTATTTCTCCTTTCCATAAAGGCAGAAGAGACTATGATGATACCTTTCATGAAGACAGTAGCTTACAAAATTACAAGCAATTTTTATGAATAGCTTCATACAAATTAGTATTTTTAAACCTAAAAAATGAAAGATCAGTTTATACAATAAATGCTCAAGTGACAGTCAAGATGGCAGAATAAAGATTTCTAGTAGTTTTCTTCTCAAAGAAATATAAATCTGAACAACTATTCACACACACACATAATGCCTTCACAGAGACTAAAGATTCCAGAAGAGAGGTTAGAGTCTCTGAATGGAGCACAAAAATAGGAAATTTAACATGAAAGAAGTTAGGAAGGACAGTTTCTTTTAAGTGGGAAGAACAGCTATCCCTCCCCTAATCCCAAACAGTTCAGCATGTTCAGGAACACCCTCTGTGTGAGAGCGGAGAATGAAGGGAGCCTGCAACTTCACTGTAGACCCCAGCACCAAGCCTGCCCAAGTGAGCACCCAAATCAGGTTAGCCAGTGTCCCCAGGTTCCAATCCAGTTCTAGTGCCAGGCTTACCCCTATGAACTCCAGGGTCTAGGTCTAACCCAGCACTAGACCAGGCTGAATAGACTGAAACACCAGATCTATCCCAGCACAAATCTCCAGGCCTACCAATAGGGACAGTATTATAGTGCTACCCTAGTTCCAGACTGTCCTCTTATGAGGCCAGTTCCAAACTGGCCTCCACATAGTCAACTTATAGACACCTTGTAGCTACTTTGGGCCCAGACTCTAGGCCAACCCCTGAAGACACAAGTTGCAGTTCCTCCCCTATTATTTCAGGCACCAGGGCTAATCTAGGCCCCGATGCATGGACCCAGACCCCAAGTTCATTTACCCACTGACCTAAGAAGCAAACCAGGTTACATCAGGACTACAGGAACAGGCCTGCCTTGGTCAATAGATGACCCTCACAAAATATCTGGACAGGCTGACTAGTAAAGGGGCTTCCTTCTGAAGACAATCTACAAAGACTGAAAAACATGGTATTTCTTCAAGTGCACATGTACCAATATAAGGCTATAAGGATCACAAATGATCAGGGAAACATGACACTACTAAAACAACCAAATAAAGCACCAGTAACTGACATGAAATAAATGGAGATCTACAAACTGCCTGATAAAAAAATTTGAAATATTTGCCTTAAAGAATCTCAGTGAGCTTCAGGAGAAGACACACACAAAAATCATGAAAATAATAAATGAATGAAATTAGAAATTAAACAATGTTTAGAAACCATAAATAAGAGCCATATGGAATTGCAGGAGCTGAAGAACTCAATGACTGAGCTGACAATTTTCAGAGGGTTTCAACAGCATACTTGATCAAACAGAAGAAAGAATTTGAGCTTGGTTATATTCAAAGACAGTTTTGGTTTTGCTTTTGTTTTGAAATTACCCAGTCAGATTGGGTGGGTAGTGGAGGGAAAGGGTGAAGAAAACCTGTATGACTTTGAGGACATGACCAAGTGTCCCAATATATGCATTATGCAAGTCCAAGGGGAAGCAGAGAAAGAGAAAGGAGAAGAAAGCTTATTTAAAAAAATACTCACAGAAAACTTCCCAAATCTATAGCAGAAAATGAATATCCATATACGCAAAGCATGAAGAACTCCAAACAGGTTGCACATAAAAAGATATAAAAAGATCTAAACTGAGACATGTTATAACCAAGTTCTAACAAGTCAAAAGCAGAAGTTTGGAAGAAAAAACAGAAAAGCAATTTTTAACATACAAATGAACCCTCATAAGATGATAAGCAGGGGTTTTTCTTGACAAAAGTACCAAGAATTCACAATTGGAAAGGCAAGTCCTATTAATACATGGTCTTTATAAAAGTGGATATTTACATGCCTAAGGATGAAATTGGATCCTTATTTCACACCAAATAGCAAAATCAACTCAAAATGGGTGAAAGACATAAGTATTAATACATGGAACTGTAAAATTATTAGAGAACACATAGGCAAAATCTTTATTCTAGTCAATGATTTTTTAAAAAATGATCAAAGCATAAGATGCAAATGCAGAAATAAACAAATGAGTTTTCATAAAATTAAAAAGCTTTTTCACAGCAAACAAAACAATCAATAGAGTGAAAAGACAACCTAGAGAATGGTAGAAAGTACTTTCAAAACATTTGTCTGCTAAGAAGTTATTTAAAATATAAAAGGAACTCAAGTAACTCAACATAAAGACCACATAAACCCAATTTCAGCAAAGAATCTGAGTAGACATTTTTCAAAAAATAAGCAGAAATAGGAAAAAGCTAATCTACAAAGACTGAAAAAGATGTTATTTCTTCAAGTGCACATGTACCAATAGAAGGCTTTAAGAATCACCAATGAGCAGGGAAATACAATAGCACTAAAACGACCAAATAAAGCACCAGTAACTGACATTAAAATAATGAAGATCTATCTACATGAAAGGAATATTCAGTGTCCATAATAGGAAAATTCATTTGAAATGACAAATCGTGATATCACCTCACAGTTGTCAAAATGTGATCAAAAATCGAAGAGTAAACATGGTCCCAGTATCACAAAAATAAATAATTAATTAAATAGCTATTTAACTGAATAAATATTTAAGAAATGATAACAAGTGTCAGCATGGATGTTAAGATAAGGGAACTCTTGTACATAGTTGGTGGGAATGTAAGTTGGTACAGACATTACAGAATGTAGTGTGGAATTTTGCCCAAAAATTCAAACTAGAACTGCCAAATTGTTTATCAGTCTACTTTTGTGTGTCTATCTAAAGGAAAGAAAATCAGTATTTCAAGGAACTATTTGTACCTCTATATTAGTTTCAATATTATTCACAATAGCCAAAGATGTTATCAACCTAAGTTCATTCATTGATGAATGGATGAAGAAACTGATCAATATATGTAAAATGAAATATTATTCACTCTTATAGTGAAGAAAACTTTGATTTGTAACAGCATGGATGAACCTAGAGGTCATTATGCTAAAGTGAAAGAAGCCAGGCACAGAAAGAAAAATACTTGCATGATATCACCTACAGGTGAAATGTAAAAATGTTCAACTCATAAACAGAGAATAGAATGGTGTTTGGCAGGGTTAGGTGGGAAAATGGGGAGGTGTTGGTTAAAGGATACATCCTTTGTTATACAAAGAATGAATAAATTATGAAAATCTAATGTACAATATGGTGACTACAATTAATGCTTCATGATATACTTGAAATTTTCTAGAGAAGATCTTAATTCTCACCACAAAAAGAAAGTTAACTACAAGATGAATAAGAAAATGAGCTGAATTGTTGCAATTATTTTACAAGGTATTTATATATATAGATGGTCATGTATATACACACATATATATCAGAACATCATGTTGCACACCATAAATACATATAAATATATATTTATATACATATATGTATATGTAAATATATAAATACATGTAAATATATAGATAAATATAAAATATAATATATATAAATATGTATATTGTATATATATAAAACATTTATTTTTCAATGATTTTTCAGTAACACTTGAAAATGTATTTTTAAAAACTGAATATAGTATGCTAATTTTAAGTCCTTTGGGTATAAACCAAGGAGTGGGATAACTGGGTCAAAAGGTGGGTCCATTCCAAGTTTTCTGAGGAATCTCCACACTGCTTACCAGAGTGGCTGTGCCAATGTGCAACTCCACCAGCAATGCAAAAGTGTGCCTTTTTCCCCACAATGTTTATAGCAGCTCTATTCATAATAGCTAGACTGTGGGACCAACCTAGATGTCCTTCAACAGATGAATGGATTAAGAAGCTGTGGTATATATACACAATGGAATACTACTCAGCCATAAAGAAGAATAATATTATGGCATTTGCAGATAAATGGATGGAATTGGAGATTATCATGCTAAGTGAAATAAGCCAATCCCCCAAAAAACAAAGGCCGAATATGTTCCCTGATAAGTGGATGATGATATAGAATTGGGTTGGGAGGTGGTGGGTGAGAGAAGAATGGTGGAACTTTAAATTATGAAGAGGGAAATGGGAGGGAGAGGGGAGAGGGTATGAAAAATGGTGGAATGAGACAGACATCATGAATGTATGTCATGCACAACCATAGAAATGAAAGTTTGTACACCATTTGTGTACGATGAATCAAAATGAAGTCTGCAAAAATTTTTAAAAAACTGAATGTAGATGAAAGTAAATGTTATGTACAAGATGATGGGAAAAGTGTACATTTGGGCTAGGGGAGCAAGTAAGAAGATTACATCTTCAACCTCTACATAGGGTATTTAAACAGAAAAAAAATCAATGTATTTTGCAAGTCATTTTTTTCAATATGGATATAAATACCAAAAGCAACAGCTAAAATAGAGTGACTATCTTTGGGAAAAGGATAAGAAAGAAAAAGGAGCTAGAAAAACTCTCTTTTTCATAATTGCCTCATATGATCATTTAAACATTTTTAATTATGACTATGTGCTGCTTTTGATAAGTATAAAAATGAAATTGAAAAATTATGATAATTTTGTCTTTAAATTTTTCTGTTTAAAAATCTATCTCCTTCCCTTGTCTAATATACCTTTTGACCTATTTAAAATGTAAAGGAGGAATTCTGCTTTAATCTCATGATGAAATTTGTCCCTAAAAGAGTAACACAATTTAGATTTATTCCACTCCACAAAATAAGAAGTCCAACACACCATAGAGAGCATCATTAGTTTTTAGGTCTGCATGTATCTCTCTCTGACTTGGCTGAACTTTTCTAATCTCCATTCTGATCAATAATGTTGTCTCCAATCTAACATGAGAATTGTGCTCTCTGGCATAAAATCAGTTACTGACTTATAGTCCTGTGCTATCACGCAGCCCCAACATTGATAGCTTGTGATCCATTTACAAACTGCCAAGATAAATAAAGATCTTCAGATTATTTATACCTGCTTTTTCCCCTCACTAAACTCATACTTAGAGAATTACTTTATCAAGTCCCTTTCTACCTTGATTTTATATCTTTTAGCCTAATAGGCTGCCAGACTGAAAGTACAAATTTCATACTTGATGATACTAAGAAGGTTTAAATATATTATTCCAATAAGGGGCTGACACTTGGTGGTACTCTATAAACCAAACATGATAACATAGTTTTTTGGATATCTGGTCAATCAGCTCTGAAATTATAAGAATTTATAGTAAAATTCTTGGAAATTTATAGATTGACATCTTATTTTGTATATTAGTTTCTTCAGATTTTTCTGGGAATCCCCAGAAAAGTAGAAAGCTGTGAATCAGGCAAATTTAGTAATTTCCAGCTAATTAAGCTTTCTATGAGACAATATACTAGGCATAGGGTTACAGGAATGCATAGGTGACATTCCTATATATTTAAAACATTTCTGCCATTTTGCATTTCTTTTTACAAGAGATAAAGGCTGAGCCCTCACTATAGCTTATAGAATTATTGGGATTTTGTCTAATTTAGTTAAGTAAGCCTTTTAAATCTCTCTGACCTTACATAAAATATGTAATTGAACAAAACACAGTACCAATATGTGAAAAATAAATTTCCCTTTGAAGTACTGCTGTCAGAATTATGAATACTTTCTGCATTTTTAGGTCTTGAATTTTTATGTACATTTTGACCCAGCAAATCCACTTCTAACTATTTTGTGGAAGTAAGAGATTGACCTGCAAGGTTCTCATGCAAAATAAATAAGTAAAACAATCTAAATGCCCAGCATTAAATATTGATCAAATCAAAACAATACACAGATACAGAGGAATACTGAGATCATTAAAATGACATTGTACAGGATTATATATTGACATAGAAAGAGGCTTATGAGGATTTTACAAAGTACATATAATATTATTTGAGCTTTAATGTTGTGCTGAAGTTTTTTTCTTTTTAGTTTATCTTATCACCAGGATGAATACATTTTCTTAAAAATTCAGCTTTACAAATATGGTTACACAAATAATGGCTACTCACCTCCCCCCTCTCATCTCTACCTGAAAGTAACTGCTATTTATATTTTGAAGGATATTTTTAGTTATCTTTTTCATTTCGTTCATATGTTTTTTGTTTCAAAAATGGGATCACAGTAAAATTTTCTCTAACGTCCTTTTCTAAACTTTAATATTTATTTATTTATTTATTTATTTATTTGTGTATTTATTTAGAGATAGGGTTTCACAATGTTACCCGGAATAGTTTCAAACTTCTGGGCTCAAGTGATCCACCTGCCTCAGCTTCCCAAGTTGTTGGGAGCACAGGCACAAACCACCATACCAGCTCTTGTAGCATCCTTTAAAAAAAAATTATTCAAAAATACTTTGGACAACTTTCATGTTGCACCACATTCATTTTTAAAACTATTTTTGTTGAAAAGTATCATGTGCACATGTGTGTTTGTGTGTGTGTGTGTGTGTATAAATGTAAAATCTCAGAGACAGATTTCAGAAATAAGTATGAAGTGAATACCCATACAACTATCACCCCATTCCTAAGAATAGCTTCTTGTGCCCTTTTAGTTTCATGTCAATCTTTACCACCCAGAATAAATAATCTCTCTCTCAATTTAGGATAACAATTCCTTATTTTAATATTTATATATATATATATATATTTAAATATTTAAATATTTGTGTGACTTGTGTGTATCATTAATTTCATAAAATGAAGTGATGATCTATTTCTGAATGCTATTTTAACCTATTATTCTATTAGTTTGTTTTATGTCACTACTATTTTATTTTTTGGGTAAATTTTCATACTCAAGCACATAAATGTGATAATCTCATTCTTAAGTTTTTCCTTGCTGTTCTTGGTCTTCTGCATTTCAATGTAAATATTAAAATCAGGTTGACAATTTCTGTGATGTTTTCATGTCATTATTTTATAAATATATGTTCATATTAAATTACCTGTTGCTAATGAACTCAATAATAATTAACTTTTGTACATTGGCCTTGTACTAGTGACTTTGTCAGACTCATGTTTTGATCATCTATATTTTTTATTTGAACAACCCAGTTATCCCTGAATCATTACTCCTTAGTTTATTGTCCTTAGTCTTTTATTCCTTTTTCTTATCTTAGTTCATTGGCATTTTAGAACAAAGCTGAACAGAAGTGGTGGCAAAGAATATTTTTATTCCACTCCTGATTTCAGGGAGAAAGTTTTATTTTAACATTAGCTATGATATTTGCTATAGTTTTATATTCATTTTGTGTGTATGTTCATAATATTACATAATTGATACATACTCTATAATAGTAAGAAAGTTTTCTTTTAGTTTGGTAAGAACTTGTTCAAGATTGGTTATCATGTTTTTACGAAGTGTATTTTCTGTTTCTATTGAGATTATCATAAGTTTTTCTTCTTCATTTTGTTAATATGGTGATTTAGGTTGATTTTTTATTGTTAAACTGATTCTACATGAACTTTACTTTTGTGATGCACTGTCATTTTAATATTCATCAGATTTAGATTGTTGATTTTTCATTTTACCTTTTTAATTGACAAAATTGTATATATTTATAGTATATAACAGGGTGTTTTGATAGATCATACACATTTTGTTTTTAATTTTTGCAGTTGTTTTGAGAATAATAGTTCTGAAATTTCTTTTCTGATGATGTCTCATAATAATTTTGATATTATAGAAACCCTTACCTCTTAGAACAAAATGGATACTTTTCTTTTCCTATTCTCTGGAAAAGTTTGTGAAGATTAGGGTTATTTCCTCCCTGAATATTTAGTGAAACTTGCTGGTGAATTTATCTAAGATATGAGTTTTCTTTGTGGAAAACTTTAAATGATGGATTCAATTTCTTCAACAGATAAGAATAGTGGTTTGGGCGAGTCAACTGTCAATTGGCTTATAGAACCAGCTTGCACATCCCTCTCAACTCTGCTGGATGATGTCATCTTAGTAGCTTGAAATTCTCCCTTATGAAAGTATTTACAACACAGCAATCAGAAAAAAAGTCAGGGAAGTTTTTAGAGTTGTAGGACACTTCCTGTTTTTCATTTCTTCATGGGTCTATTTTGTTGGGGTGTGATTTTTTTTAGTCATTTTTATATTTCATTTGAACCTTTAAATTTATTAGCATAAATTTGTTTATACTGCCTCATTCTCTTTACTGTCGTCAGGGTCTTTTGCTTATCTGTGCTTTCTTCATATTTTTTGTTGGTAGTCTTTTCAAGAGTTTTTCAATTGCCTTTATAGTTTTGTAAAATCTTATTATCTTTGCTGATTCTCTCTCTTAATGTTTGCTTTCAATTTAATGTTTTTCCTAACCATTTATTTCTTTTATTTTTGGTGATGGGAATATAACTTGCAATTTTTTTCTAAGTTCTTGAGATAAATTACCAGATCATTGATTTTCAGACTTTTTCCTTATCTATTATATGCTTTTAAGGCTATAGTTCTTCCTCTTATAGTGTTAGTCGTATACCTGAAGTTTTGCTGTGTAAGTCCATGCTCACTCACTTCAGACTATTTTCCATGTTCCACTATGATTTTTTCTTTGTCTCATGAATCATTTGCTTTTGCACTGCTTAATTTTCAAAAATCTCAGAAGTTACTATTTTTTTCTACATTGATTTCTAGTCTAATCACACCCTGATCATAAATTGCATATGTATTATTGCAAACTTGTGAACTTCACTGAAGCTTGTTTCATGGCTTAGCATATGGTCAATTTTGGCAAATGTTCTCTGAACACTTGAAAAATATGTGCATTCTTCAGGTGCTAGAACAGTTCCCAATTAGATAATTTTTGTTAATCTCATTTTTTCAAACTGCCCACATACATTTATAATTTTTTTCTACCAGTTAATAAGAGCATTACTTTAAACTCTGTCATTTTCATTGCAGATGTATATTTTTCCTTTTTCTTTCTCAAGGCTTGATTTATGTGTTTTGAGCCTATGTTAATGAGCTACAGGTTGATTTAGAATTGTTTTGTCTTCCTAATGTTAGGATTTACCTTTCATTATAAAGTATTCCTCTTTATCTAATAATTCTCCTTGCCTGAATTTCTGGTTTATCTCTCAATGATATCTAGACACCAACTTTTTTTGTGTGGAGGGTTTGAGTATTTTTCTTTTGATCCTATTATTTTCACATTTCCTGAGTCCTTAAACGTAAGGTATGTCTCTTATAATCAGTGGTTTGCTATATTTTTTCATGCAGATAAACAATATTTAATCTGTTTATATATTTTAGTTGATATATTTGTGTTTAAATACACTATTTTAATGTTTGATTGTATTTGCTCCACCTCTTTAATTTTTTTTTTCTTTTTCTTTCTCTCATTCATTTCTTATTTTTTCTGGATCAAGTATTTTTTTATTCTCTGAGTGGTCACCCTAGAGATGATACTCTACATTCTTTTTTTTTATTTGTTTGATTTTGCAGCATGGGATATTTAATTCAGCACCTTATGCATGCTAGGCAGCACTCTACCACTGAGCTACATCTACCTAGCCCTTATACTGTGCACTCTTTCCACATTAAAAGTGTAATATACATTGCTTATTGAGATATGATTAAATTTAATATTTCCCCAATAATGAAAGTGCTTTAGAACACTTTGATGATATAGCATTCACTTTTAAATTTTTATTTGAGTTTTATCTTAATTCTTTAGGTATTAAAAATGTTCTTATTATTCCTGCTTTTAATACAATCAATAATCATTGAGTTTAAACATATATTTACCCTTTTCATAATTATTCATTCTATCCTGTGTCCCCATATTTCTGGGGTTATTTTTCTTCTGCCCAAAGAATTTCCTTTAATATATTCTTAATTATTTCCTTTAGTGCACATGTGCATGAGATGTATTCTCTGTTCTTCATTGTTAGGGGGAAAATGACTTTTTACCATATATTTTGAAGGATATTTTTCATGGTTATTGAATTTGGGTTGGACGGGGTTTAGTTTGGTTTATATACTATTATTATTTCATTATCTTCTGCCTTGCATTATTTGTGTCAAGCAATTAATGATTTATTTTTGCTTTTTTTATAATAATGTATCTTTTAAAAATACATGTTACTTTAAAATTTTTCTGTTTTTCCTTGTTTTTTTCAGTTCTATAATATGCCTGGGGGTAACATTGCTTGTATTTGGAGTACATGAGGTTTGCAATATTAACTGAATTAACAGACCATTTATTTATAAATTTATGAAAATTCTCAGGCACTAGCTCTTCAAATATTGTCTTCTCTTCTATTGGTTCTCTTCTTTCCTTTTAAGACTTAAATTACAAAAATTCTAGAACTCTCCCACCCTAATGTCTTCTCTATTCTATTCTCTCTCTCTCTCTCTCTCTCTCTCTCTTTCTGTGTGTATATATATATGTGTGTGTGTGTGTGTGTGTGTGTATACACACACACTTCAGTAGTGTAGGTCAACCCTATCCAACAGAAATTTCTGTGATGATAGAAATTCTGCACTGTGTCTCCCTGACCCCATAATCCTTATACTGAATTCCTAATCGCCAATGTGATAGGATTTGGACATGGACCTTTGGTGGGGGGTAATAAGGTCATGAGTTTAGACCCCTCAGTTTGAGCTATTGTCCTTTTATGAAGAGACAGGAGCTTCATTTTTCTCTTTCTCTGCAATGTGAGGAAAGGAAGAAGACCCTCACTAGAACCTGATCCTGCTGGCACCTTGACCTTGGACTTCCTAGCCTCCATTGTGTGTGTGTGTGTGTGTGAGTGTGTGTAATCACATTTTCTTTATCCATTCATCTGTGGATGAACATTTAAGTTGTTTTCATGCATTAGCTATTGTGAATAATGCTGTAGTGAATGTGGAGGTATAGAATCTTTTCAAGATATTAATTTCATTTATTTTATTTTGGATTTTTTTCATATCATTTAAGGGTAGTTATACTTATTAGAAAGTGACTCAGGGCTACAAATGTTTGTGTTTTAATAAGTTAGAAGTCTCACGTCCTTTGTGACCTATCCATGATTGTCACAACATTACTACTACTGAAGTCCATTAGTCAAAACAACCATAAGCCCACCCAGTTTCAACAGGAGGAGAAATTGACTCTACTTTCCCATCTATGAGTGTCAAGGAAGTTGAAATTTTTTTAAAGCTTCCAAAATTTGATATTTGACTGGAAGTGATTTGTTTTAATCCCATATGAAAAATGCATTCACTTATTTTTGTCTCCAAAATATTCCATTACCAAATCATGCTCATATTCCAGGATTTTGTCAAATAAATATGGTCAAAGTGAGGTTAAGAATTCTTGAATTTACTTCCTTTACTTTGACTTTTCTCAATATGATTCTGTTAACTAAAGAAAAAAGTTGCCTTGGATCTCCCACACACCCAGCATCTATATGGGGTAGGTAAGAGATAATAACGAGATGTGCTCATTCATAAAGTAGAAAATGGAGGCACATAGCAACTAACCTGATGCTGTTATCACAAAGATTTAAACACCCAATATAGTCAGGTAGTACAAATAGCAAGTAATTATAGAAATGAATTTTCAGATCTCTTCATTACTTTTACAAATTTTGGTTAAGAGTTCCAAAATAACAAATTATGTGTGTGTGTATGTATTTGCGTATGCTGTGTTTAAGTATACATGTTGTACAATTGCAATTTTTGTCATTCAACTTTAGAAGTTGAATCATCTAAATGTTTATAGGTTTCATATATCTGGAGAAGATCAGTCCTAGGCATCTCTGGCTTTATTATTCACTATAATAATTTTTTCTGCAACTTCTCTGGCCCAGCACCCTGGGACCAGCAAACCTCGTCCAAGAGCCGTTCCAATAAAGTTTTTCTTTTTGATTCACAAAATAAATAAATAAATAAATAATTTTTTCTTGCTTCAAATCCTCAAATCATGCAAATTTATAATTATCAAGTTTAGGCTACAAAAACGGAGGCCTTTCTCTTACTTGTTGTATAGAACATCCTTCTCTGCATCTTACATGGGGGAAGCATCAGAAAACAATACCAAAGATCATCAAATGGTAGCCATCTCATGGCTAATGAGTCCATTAGGTATTTTAGCTGTGTTAATTTTCATTCTGGAGGAATCAGAAAGTGTCCGTCTTGGTTTATAAAAGAGCATCGATGTCTCTTCTTACAGTGCCATAAATAAGATAGCAATTGACAGATTTATTGTTGATCTATGTTTAATTTAAAGTTGTTTCAGAATGTAGGAAAAGTGGTGAAAGGAAACTGACAGCTTTGAGAGATAGATGGTTTGATACTCTGTGCTACATCACTCATTTTAAATTAAGACTTGATATTATTCTTCCTGAATTATATCTTAGGTAGAAGGAGAAAGACTGAGGTACTTTTTCTTCAAAGGGGGAAAAGCGAAAATAAAAACACCTCATGAATCATTGATTTCGTGAAACATGTCAAGCTACTTGCCACTATAAACATGGCTGTCTCTGCCCTGAGGTGTGCTGACTGCTGATGACAATGTGTTTGGCTGCTTACATTACTAGTTTTGTCATGTTGTTAGTGTGAGAACTATAGTTTGAAAACTTATATATCAAATAAGTGGACTTTAGAAATTTTGAAAGACATTTTTAAGAAAGTACATTTCTACACCAATCATATGCATTTGGCTAAACTATTGTGAAGTAAAATATGACACAGATTAAGCCAACTACCTTTGAGAACAACTTTTATTGAGTGTTGTCAATATACCAGATATATTATAAACATTTTCCATTGATTACCTCTTTATTTTCTCAGAATAACTACACAACATTGAAGTATTATTGTCCTCATTTTCTAGAGGAGGAAACTAAGTCACCCTATTGGATGTGGACACATTCAAGGTGGAGGATACAGCATAAATTCACAGAGGAAAGAAATATCACATCACTGGTGGAGACATGCAAGATGTTTCATGTGGTTGAATTTTGAGATTTTATTTAAGGGAGTTTGGAGATATGATGCTGGAGAGGCAGACACTGGTTCTTCTATGGACAGACTTGTCTGTCATCTTATGGAATACAAAGTCAATGTTCATTATAGTGTATTATCTGAAAATTGAATTATTTGATGATATTTGAATATCATTGAATATGTTGACCTTAAGAAGGAACAAATGGCATATAAATTAAAATTTCATTCCTTTTCCCTTACATGCAAAACATTTTCCAAACTTTCTAGCTAATTTTATGTTAATATTCTAATTAATTTTTAATAAATTAATTAAGTAATTAATTTTGTCACCAGAAATTGAACCCAGGGATTCTTAACCACTGAGCTGCATCCCAAGCCAATTTATTTTTTTATTTTGCTTAGCCTAAGTTGCTGAGGCTCACTTTGAATCTGTGATCCTCCTGCCTCAACCTCCAGAGCTACTGGGATTACAGGTGTTTGCCAGCACATCTGGTCAGAATTCTATGTTTTTGTTTCCATTCTGAGTTTCTCAATTAATTCTAGAACTATTTTTTTTGCCTTATCAATTTTGTGGACAAGAGTAAATAGAATCAGTCATAATTTTTAAGAAGCAAATATCTAAGCAACACATTGAGCATCTAGGTACATCGTAAGGAAAAGAAATATTTATGAGAAGAAGACATTTACTTGACCAGAGATGCATTATATGAAGGTTATGGACAGCAAGACTCATTTTCATTGTGTGAGAAATTGACTTCAACAAACCTAAAATATTTCACAAAGTAATAGATTTCACTGTGAATTTACACTACTATATCAGAAGATCAACTCTCTAAGAGTTTATTTAAATACAACATTCCTGACATCAGCCAATGTTTGTTACTGCTCTTTAGAGAAATTTTGGAATTACGGAATTATTATTTCAGTATTAGAGTCAAAGACTGAAGCACATAAATTATTTGCAAGAAGGCAAAGTGAAAGTCAAGACAAAGCCTGGAGAGGAACATAGACACTAAGATCTTAATTTTGGTGCTCTAAACTCAGTAAAGATCATTTTCCCACTAAGATATCAGAATATGGTTGAGCATGATTATTCACAATTTCTGTCTCATTTTCTAGCTAGTGCATCTGTGACTGTAGTATTTGGATCACAGACACCAGAAATTATCAGTTTATCTGCTGGATAAAAGTGTAGTTATGCTCTGAAGACAAAAGTTAGGTCTAAATCCCAGCTTTGTTTGCGGGCATGGAGGTGAAAGACTTGATTTATCTTTATCCCTAAGTATTTCTCTAACATGATCATAATAAGATTTTACTTGTTATATTGTTGTGGGAATAAATGAAACTGAAGATCCTATTACTGTGTCTGATGTTGATCTGTGGGGTTCTGTTTTCTTTATTAAGCATATTTACGCCAAGAAAGTGGCATAAATATCTGCATTTCTGTGGAGACAAATACAGGAATTCTGGTAAGAATATAACCATCCATAAAACACACATCCATATTTTTTCTTAATTGTAGTAAGAAGATAGGATTAAGAAAATTAGGAGTAATCCAGATAGTTCCAGAAAAGGTAAGAACAAAAAAGAGATCAGTAGCAGCACTCACATTAGATAGTGATATAGACGAGGGTATAAAGAAGGTGTTTTCAAATTCACCTAAAAGAGACTTGAGTGTAGAGAGTTGATCTACTAAATCCTGGAATGAAGCCACTGTATGACTTTAGTATGGCAGAGTAGCTCACCATTTTTTTTTATTCTTCCTGGACAGTCAGGAAAATTGCATTTCCCTGTCTCACAGTTTGGTATGACCTTGTGACTGAATACTCAGGGAAGAAAGGTACATCATTTCCAGAATTGGCCTCCAAATACTCTATACCTGTCCTCCATATGGTTGGCTGAAATGAAGCCCTCTCTTAGCAAAACCTTGGAAATCATTAGTGAAGATAGCAGAGACTTCTAAGTGACTACCATAGAGAAGGGCTACCATGCTGGCCTGATTACCTAGTGATTATTAGTAAATGAGTAAAAATATCATTTCTACTGGCTTTGATACAAACCAGATTTGTAAGTCTGTTTATTATAGCAGCTAATGTTATCCTATTAAAATTACTAATTGCAATGATATAGTAATGAAGTATAATAAAATAGTAAGCTGAAGTAGGATATCTGATATGCATTCTTAGGGGTCTGTGGAAGAAAGAACAATCATGGGGAGATGAATTGTAAGTGGAAAAGAAATAGAGAGAAGGTAGATACTGTATCTCTAGATTGTACTTAAGTCTTATGGTCAACTTCATCCTTGATTCTCAGGCAGGCTACAAAAAGTTATTCTTTGAGAGCCAGGTTAAAATGAAAGGACTGTAGACTCCTATTGTGGAACTCACATAGACCTTGAAGATCAGGATGCTTATTGGAACATGCTTTTATGTGAAAACTTATGAGGAAAAGGGAAGGAAGTGGGAAGGAGTTCAGTCAGTCCTTTGGAGAGCTCTGAAGCTAGAATCACCTTTGAGAGTTTTCCTAGTTGGAGTTTGGGGGCTGGGCTTTTATACCTGCAAAATGACTAGGTATTGGATTCTGGCTGCTCCCCGGAAAGGTCACCTAGTAGCTCTCTTCAACCAATGAAAATGCCAGAGAAGGCAAACACTTGAGGACTTTGCTGTCTATTGTTGGCCTGGTTATATTCCAAGAAGTTGGGAAATATAATCTTCAGACACTGCAAAACCCTCTTATCTCAGGTGACCAGAACCTTGATTTAATCAATTATTTGAAAAAGTTGGTAAAAGATAAAACTCATTAAAAATGCACACAATAGTTCAATATTTAGTTTTAATTTGGATAAATACACATGTTTATTTGTAATGAAGTTAAAGTTTTTCTTTAATTTCAAGACCACTCCCCACCCACCCCACAATGGGTGGATATTCCTTTGTTGCCTTTGTTCCAATGCTTGGAATGGATCAACTACAATTTATTTTAGAATATTTTTAATGAATGAAGGAAAAACTTAGATACTTGTGGGGGAATCTGTCAATACAATCTTGCTGCATATTTTCTCAATTTACATCTTCTTTTATAATTATCTTGTTTCAACTTAATTTTAGAGAAAGAACTTTTATATTTTTCTATTTATATTTTATTAGTTTTCATTAATCCTCAGAGGAATTAAATTTAAAAAACTATAACTAGAATTATCAGATTTAGAAAGAAATCTGACTGATTTTTTGGAAGCATAGGGCCTAATCAGAGGAAGGATAATTCTAGAAAGATACTACTAGCTACAAACATTTGTGTAATGCACAATCCAGTCTGTTTTGCTATATAAGCAGCAAGTCATTTTGATAGTGGCAAAGCGAACTCCAACTGCAGATTTTATTGTGCTGATTCAATTTGTTCCTAAGGAGATTGCTGACTTCTTTGAGCATCATGGGAAATCAACTCCTTCCTGTCTAACCCACAGGGGTCCACATGCATCTTTCTGCCATGACATTTCTTGCTCAGTTACCTTCAATGGTGGGGCACTCTCTTCTATGTGGAGAGTAGTCAAGTGAAGTAACTTCCATCACCTCATTGTACTCTACTCTTGGTACTTACATACAAAGCAGGGTCAACCTTCAAATGGCTCTAAGTTACTTGTTCCTGAGGTAAACATTATTTATTTTCAGAATAAGGATATCTAACAGTAAATCAACTTATTTTTGGATAAGTTCATTTTTTATTTTTTCACAATCTCCATATGCAAGGATCATTGTCATTGAACTATGCTACTTGCAAAATTTAGAGCTGTTTAACATCTGAAAACAAATAACTTTTAATCATTATTCTTCCTTCACACATGTGGAACAATTTTGGAGTCAGAGAGAGTTATACTAATAAGTTTTCTATTCTCATAACTAGACAAATTAATTCAGAACTTGTAGGCTTATAGCTGACAGGGAAAAAATCTGTCATATACAATGGAGATTTTTAAAAATTACTATTGCTTAATTAGTTTCCTCCTTATTGAAAAAAGCCATTAGTCCAATTATAAGTCCCTTTGGTTCTAGTGAATTAGGATTAGATATGTTGCACCTCTTATTTTTTTCAATGAAAATAGCTAGAAGTACATTAACATGGAAGAATATAATACCTAAAACATGACAAGTTTTCTTTCCACAGTAAACTCCCAGGGCATATTTTATGAAAGTTTCAAGAAAGAAAGTTGTTTGTTTTTAGTGTAATTAGGAAATGTCAGTCATCTGGACCAAATTTGAGGTCTCTTTGTTCTTGAAGACATTTTACCATGTAAATGGGAGTGAATTTTGCCACAGGTCTGAAAATGAAATTTTGGTCTCTTTGAGCCTCTCCTTTAAATGCTAAAAGTTTCTACATGAAACCCTCTTGTTTCTAGTATAAAGATCTGTGCTAAATAACCAATATATATTTTATGTAAGTGTCTGCTACCAAAGAATTTACAAACAATCTGGCCTAATCATGAGTAATTCACACATGAGCCATGAATTTTTGTATTGTACCTCTCTAATTTATAAAATTAATAGTCTTTAAGTTTGATTACCTCTTTGATTTCTACTTCATATCGAATGTACTCAGACTCTGAGTGTCTTGTTCCCTTGTTCTTTTAAAAGATGAAGTTTTTCTGGGGATATATGAATAATATAATTCTTGTGCTGAGAATTACCTGTGTTTATTCACTCATTTATTTTTTAAATCTATGAAGCATATGACCACAAAAAGAAGTCAGAAGGGAGGTGAAAATACAGAGAGATTGTGGAACCTTTTTTCTGGAGATTATTGAAAATAGGATAAGTCACCATCATTCTTACTTGTGATAAGCAGTCATTTGTCAAAGCGACCTGACCTTCTGAGTGACACCCTGTCCTGAGAAATGTCCAACAGTGTTTGGCATGAGTTAGTTTATAAATGCATTTGTATAAGATATAGGTCTTATCACAGAATACTCTCATGGAATTGGAACAAATGAGTTAAGGGCAACTAGAAAAGAAGCAAACTTTCTTCTACTGAAGTTATTTATGACTAATCTGGCCTTTGTAGCCTTACTGGAAGACAGTGAGATTTTATATTCTCAATCCAAAAACATGAGAGAGGATGGAATTTAAATTATTTAATAAGGAGAGAATGGAAAAAGAGGTTGATTCTAATTGTTCTTGATTATTTCCTAATTGGAAGAATTTCCAAGCTTACCTTTACAAAATGATCTTTTGGGCATTTCTGTCCTCAACATCGCCTTGATAGGAATGCTATAAAAAGAAAAGACTCTGACATTTGGCTCTTTCAGTAATTAATTAAAAATCCAATATAGAGGAAAAGGGAAATTATAAAATGAGTTAGGGGTTAATTGTGTATTTTCTGCAATTCTGTTACTGTCTTTCTCATCAATGTCCCTGTTTTCCTTGCCCTATTTTCTTAACCTTTACTACACATTGGACCACCTAAACCCAAGGCTTAGTTCTGTGTTAGGACCAATCTGAACTTCAGCAGATGGTATTCAAACAGCCTCAGCCACCTCTTACCCAGTCTGTTCTTATGAAATTGAGATGGTTTCTCTGTCTTGGATTTCAGAGTCTGAGATTTCTCTAGTCCTAATATATTTGAAACTTTTCTCACTTTTCTCTTGGATATCACCTCTGTGTCCTTCTAAGCAAGATTAAAGATAATCATTATCTCTTTTGGGAAGTTATTAACACCTTTTCATACAGTGCCTCCTTTTTCCCCTTACACCAGGTTTATCTCTGGCACTTTTCACTATGTTGATATCAAATATTTATTTGTCTCTCACCCTAGACACTAAACTCATTAAATATAGGGCCGGGTCTCTCTATATTTTGTTCTCTGCACAGAATAGGTATTCATTTGACACTTGTACATAAATGACTGACTGACTCAATCTAAAGCCACTCTGGACTCATTATTTCCTCATATGATTTCCAGGTCTTGCCTTCTGTTTAGGCTCCTCTTTTCCTGTGTTTAGTCAACCTTCTTTCTAAGCCTGGAGCCTCTGCTTCTATGGTTTAACAGAGTGTCCAGAGCATAATCATCTGCCTTCTAGGTGATATCTGCCTTCCTAAGATTTGACCCTCAGGTTTGCCCCACTAGAGCTAGAGTGATTTTGCCCTTAAACATGGCCCTCATCATGACTTGAATCTTCTGCCTATCAGAGGATGCTCTGTCTTTGAGAGAAGCTATTTTCTTTACCCAGTGTTTATGCTCTAACCCTATAGCTGAGGAATGAACACTGAGTAAGATCTTTTCCTTATTTTGTTTTTAAGCCATCTCATTTCTTTCTTCCTTAATTTTACTGGAGCAGAAACTGAGCTCAGAGAGATTAGCTAATTTGTACCAAATCATGCATCTGTTAAATATCAGAGTCTAAGTCTTAAACCAGGATGTCTCACTCCAAAGACTGAACTCTTAACCAGTATTGTGTACAGCCCAAGAGAGAGGATCTTTGGAAAGATTACTCAGAAGAAAGTTCATTGCTTATGTATATTCTTTAGTACAGTGATCCCTCAATATCCTGGGGGCATTGGTTTAAGGACCTCCCAAGTATATCAAAACCCATCAATGCTTAAGTACTTTATACAAAATGGTATGGCATTTGCACAGAACCTACATTTATCCTCCCATAAACTTTAAATCATCTCTAGATTATTCATAACTTCTAATACAATGTGAATGCTAAGAAAATAGTTTTTATACTGTACTATTTAGGGAATAATAAAGAAAAAAGTCTGTGCATGTTTGGTACAGAGAATTTTTTTTCAAATATTTTTGATCCTTAGTTGGTTGAATTGGTGGATGTGGGACATGCAAATACGCAGGGCCAGTTTATTTCCAAGTTTTAAATCTGGCCTTTTAAAGGCTCTATATTCAGGATCCCCCACTAATAAATTTTTTGATAATTATAATTTCTGCCATCTTTTTCCATCTGTCCTTAGTGCAGGCAGATCTAGAATGTTAAATTAAAGGTACATTTCAGTGGAACTAGAAAAGCAAAAGTAAAATAAAATAAAATAAAATAAAATAAAATAAAATAAAATAAAAATCCCCCAAACAAAACAAGAAGAGAACACCATGACATACCATGAAAGTAAAAATGCTTGTTTTTCAAAACTGTTTAGATAAGTGTTTTCTTGATTGATTCTGTTTCTTGATTGATTCTGATTAGTACCGAAAGCCTTTTTAAAACATAGTATCAAAAAATGTGTTAAAATGTTTACAACAAAGGAAATGTCTTTCTTTGTCATTTGCTTCTATCTTACTTTTTAAATGTCATTTGTTTAAGCTGCTGTCTTGGGACATGAAGATTTATGGTTCTACTTTATTCTTTCTTCAGAAACTTTTACATTACTGCTCTGCTTAAAGATTGGACTAGTCAGTTTACTTCTTATCTGAATTGGCCATATAATTGCAGGTCTTAATGGGAAAAAAAAAGTAGAACTCCTGGTTTAAAACAGGGATAATTTCAAGGTAGCAACAGCAGAGCCCTAAAACAAGCACAGGGTTATTATAAGTAAGGGATCCTGTGCAATTGCATAGTTTATACACCATGATGTCACTATGAGTATTCCTGAAAATATTCTTAGCAGGAAAATTATCAAAATCATAACGATAATTTAAATAAAATTCTCAAAATTATGAGAACTGAAATATCTACACATATGTAGATACCTATATATAATAGAATATATATAGTATGTAAAATTACCTGTGTTCTTCCTAATTAGGTTACAGTTTGGCAGGAAAAAGTATATTTTTATACAGTAGTGGTAAGACTTCATAGCCTCTTATTATTTTATATTTATTAGAGCTCAGGAAAATGATTTGTATCTTTCATAGTTTATACTTGACAAATGGGTCAAATGAAAGGGCAATTTGAAATTTTTGTTTTAAATATCTATCTCACTCACTGCTTGTGTAATCATGAAAAAAAATCACAAAATTTTTCTACTAAACCTCCATGACTGGTGACCAAAATAAAAGCACACTGAAGGACATTACTGGACAAAAACCTTAGTGGAAGCTCTCTGTTATATGAATGTTTTAATACACACACACACACACACACACACACACACATATACACTCATATATACATAAATTCCATATAAATTACATAATTTTTTACAATTTGTTCATGGAAAGAAATCGGGGTTTGTTTTAGTAATGGGAATTTGTAATATAGTGAAAGAAAGTTCATACCAACACTTTTACAAGTAAATGTATTTTTAGAAGAGAAAAAGCAATCAGAACAGTGAAGACTGTATTATTGGTCTAATTTGAATACTATTCCTAAGACAGGTATTTAAAAACATTTTATATTTTCACTATCAAAGAGTCACTAGAGAATGAATAATCCATTTAATATATATTTAAAATTTATTGTTTCTAAGCAACAAAATGTATACTATTGTATATTTCAGTTGACTAATTAATGCCTACATTTGTGTATTATAATGAAAGGGAGTTAGTAAACTGGACTGAGTCTTGATTTGGTAATTTCTGTAGGTTTGGTCTTCACAATGTGTTTATGACAAAAATAACTGAGTTTTAGGTTTTTCTCTTTTAATTGGATTTGTAAGAAAACAGGATAGCTTGCTCCATTATTATTGCTTTCCTAGAGGCAATTTTGCAGCTATGATTATAAATAAACTTCTATTATCAAGTCTTATTTCCCAAAAGACAGAGAAAAAAATCCATCTCTGTTCTCCCTTGTGTGAGATTCATTGTTTCTGGCAATATGTAAACCTTAAGAGTTCATGTTCCCTGTTTAGACTTTATAAAGCTTATCTTGACTTTCTAGAAGTTTTCTTTTATATTATACATATTTCTCTTCAAGGAATTGATACTGTAGAGGATATAAAAATTGACTATGGAACAACAAATCAAGTCAGTAAACTTTTATTGAGCATATATACACAAGGGCATAGGAGAATTGTGGTAGAAATTAGAATAAGTATAAAATACAGCTATAAATGGCATCTAGAAGCTTGCAATCCATTATGGAAATCAAAAGTTGAAATATGATAATATACATTCACTTTTTCTTTAACTCAATTATTAAATATCTCTTAAACAACCAACAGATTCCAAACACTGTCTTCAATGCTGATAATTTAATGATGAGTAAAATAATATATGATTCCTAGCCTCGTGGAGCATATGGTCTAGTGGAAAAGATAGACACAATCAAATAATGACACAAACAAATATAAAAGCACTACTATAACCAAGGTTATGGAGTAGTTCACCATGGTGCTGTGTCTAAAAGAGTGTGATTTCCTCTCTTTTCTTCTGCCCTTTCTCTTTTAGCCTGTTCTGATAAGATAGGCAGAGTGAGACTTAAAATGTATCACACCATCTTACTCCAGTGCTCCAAAGACTTCCTATAGTATTCAGAGTACAAGTACTCATTTCCTTTCTTGTCTTAATTCCCATGCTTATTTATTTCTCTTCAACCTTAAATTCCTCAAATATGCTAGGTTTGTTTCTGCTGAAGGAACATCTTTACTGCTCTTCTCTGTACCTGAACTGTTTTACCTCATCCC
The DNA here is from genome assembly GCA_020662805.1 of Glaucomys volans. NCBI lineage: Eukaryota > Metazoa > Chordata > Mammalia > Rodentia > Sciuridae > Glaucomys > Glaucomys volans. The sequence continues at coordinate 86,904 of JAJEJO010053279.1, read as the reverse complement.
CAGAAAGTCATAACACCTTACTTTGTTAAGTTCTCGCTCAAATGGAATTTTCTCAGTGAAGCCCTCTTAGATTATTCTATTTTAAATCAAAACATCAAATCCTTCATACTCTCTTTTACCTCCTTTTTGCTCCAGCACCAAATATTATAATACAGTGTAACACTTATTTACTTTGCTTTACTGTCTCCTGAGCTAAAATGTAAGCTCCACCAAGATGCAGACTTTGCTTTTGTTTTTCCTTCCTATTATACTCAGTTCCTGCTCAGGATCTGCCTGGCACATAGTAGATCCATAATTGATATTTGCTGAATGAGCATATCTATAATCAGGTTTGTATAGAATCTCTGAGGAATTTATAATTTGGCTGAGATCTCAAGAACATAAATTCATATTAATCAAGTAAAAAGAGCAAGAAATGATAGTGAAAATAGCAGCAGCAGCAATAGTAGTAGTAACAATTACCTTTAGTGCTTACTATGTGTTCAGTGGCAAACATATATTGACTCCTATGTTAATCAATTTCCATGGCTGTGACAAATTACTTGAGAAAATCAACACGAAGGAGGAAAGATTGATTTTGGCCCATGGTTTCAGTACATGGTAACTTAGCTCCATTGTTTCTAGCCCTGTGGAAAGGTAAGGGCATCATGGTGTGGAACACATGATGGGAGCAAAGCTACTCACCTCATGGTGGCCAGGAAGTAGAGAGACAAGGGAGGTAGGAAGGGGGCCAGGAAGCAGAGATATTAGGGAGGAGGAGAAGGGATTAGGCACAAAATATCCCCCTCAAGGGCATCTCTTTAAGGACTTACATATTTTCACTAGACCCTTCTTCCTAAAATTTGCATTTCTTACCAATAGCCCATGAAGCTCTGAATCCATTTGTGGATTAATCCATTATCGGGGTTACAGTCTTCATAATATAATCACCTCCCAAGGACTCCCACCACAGAACGCTGCTGCATTTACTATCAAGTCTTCAATACATGAACGTTTATGGGACCTTGAAGATCCAAATCATAACTACTCATAATCCTTAAAAACAATCTTCACTTGACAAAAAAGCTGAGATAGAGAGAGAGCTTCCCAGAAGAGTAAATACTGTGTCAAAAGCTTTCTGGCTGAAAGAAGTACATTGAGGAGATAGTAAAATAATTCTTATGGTACCATATTCCTATGGTAGAAAAGAAGCCTAGAGAGAAACGTCTGGACCTAGGTGACCAAGGAGCTTGCTTGTAGCATGTTCTGGTTTATGCTTTTCATTCTGGCATAATTAAGCAAACCCTCTTTTCCTCTCAGAATTTCTCTGTTTCATTGATAAAGTGAGTTAAGAAGTTCTGCCTCTCTTCTCTGAGAAGTGAGAAGACATAAAGAAGTGGGGATGTGATCCAAGTTTCAGTCCTAGAAAATAACTCTGGCTGTGGTTTTAGAAATAAACTGAATAGGAGGAATTTTTGCAATGAGCTGTGTTAGCAGGCAGTAATCTGTAATGTTTTCTTGGGCATGGGTTGTAGTGGCAAAAATAAAGGGACAAGAACATTTGAAAAATGTTCAGAGGGTGAAATCAAACTAAGTCGTAACACATTACATATGAGATGAAGAAGATAATGATACAGTGACTCCTAGGTTTCTGATTTTGGTAATTGGATAAAGGATTTTTGTTTCACCATGAAGGGGAACAATGAAAGAAAACCATGTATGAACATGTGTGTAGAATGGGGGAGTGAAGTGTTGAAGATCAATAAATGTGAAAATATAAAATGTTAGTTATGTGATAAAATATCAAATGTAATGTTTAGTTCATAAGTAGTATTCTAGTGTTTGGCTGTGTCACAGTGTTTACCTATCAGCTGTTAGACTTTGGGTTGTTTCTAGATGTTAGGAATTACAAATAAAGATGCAGTGAAGATTTCTTTACAAACCTTTTATGAGCATGTGCTTTAATTTTTCCTGGGCAAATATCTAAGAGTAGAATGGCTGGATGTTTTGGTAGGATTATGTATAAATTATTAAGAACTTGACATAATACTTCCAACATGACTATACTGTTTTACATATCCATCAAGAGTATAAGAAAATTCCAGTTTCTTCATTTCCTTATTAATACTTGGTATGTTTAATCTTGATTTTAACCATTCTATTAGGTATGCCAAAGTATTTCATTGTAGCTTTAATTTACATTCCTTTAATAGTCAATGAGTTCAAGATCTTTTTGCATTTTTTCATGCACTTCTTTGCCATTTACATGTCCCTGTTTATCTCCCTTTCTGGAGTTCTTTTGATCATACTATTATTTGACTGAAAAGGACTTTCATTTTGTGTTTGGAAGATATTTTTATCTAAGTATGGAATTCAAAATTATGGTTTTTTTTCTTTTAGTACTTTAAAGCTGTTATTCCATTGTCTTGTCACTTACATTATTTCTGACAAGAATGCTTCTATACATTTTTATGTATTTTTATTCTAGCTGATTTTAAGATTTTGTCTTTACCCACTAATACTGAGCAATTTAATGATGGTGGGGTAGTGATTTATAGTTTTCTTCTTGTCCATTGTGTTTAGGGTTTATTGAGTTTCTTTCATTAGAGAGTTTATGTTTTTCATCAACTTTGGCAAATTTTCTGCATTCTAATTATGTGTATTTTATTGTTTGATGTTATCCAAAGTCTCACTGATATTCTTTATTTTTGTATGTATTTTTATTTGTTCTTATTATATATGACAGTAGATTGTATTTTGACATATTATACATATAAAGAGTCTAACTTCTCATTCATCTGGTTGTGCATGATGTAGAATTACATTGGTCATGTAATCATATATGCACATAGGATCGTAATGTCCAATTCATTCTACTCTCTTTCATATTCCCTTTCTCCCTTCCTTCCCTTCATTCTCCTTCATCTAATCCAAAGTACTTCTGTTCTTCCCTACCCTCACCTTTCATTTGAGCTAGCATCTGCATATCAGAGAAAACATTTGGCCTTTGGTTTTTGGGGATTGACTTATTTCACTTAGTATGATATTCTTCAATTTCATCTATATACCCGTAAATGCCATAATTTCATTCTTCATTGTTGAGTAATATTTAATTGTGTATATATACAACATTTTCTTTATCCATTCATCTGTTGAAGGGAAACTTGGTTCCACAGTTTAGCTACTGTGACTAGAACTGCTATAAACATTGATGTGCCTGTGGCACTGTGATATGCTGATTTTAAGTGCTTTGGGTATAAACTGAGGAGTGGGATACCTGGGTCGACTGGTGGTTCCATTCCAAGTTTTTTGAGGAATCTCCATACCACTTTCCAGAGTGATTTCACCAGTTTGCAACTCTACCAGCAATGTATGAGTGTATCTTTTTCCCCTCATCCTCGCCAACATTTATTGTTGCTCAGATTCTTGATAATTGCCCTTCTGACTGGAGTGAGATGAAATCTCAGTGTAGCTTTAATTTACAATTCTCTAAATGCTAGAGATGTTGAACAGTTTTTCATATATTTGTTGACTGATCATATTTCTTCTTCGGTGAAGTGTCTGTTCAGTTCCTTTGCCCATTTTGATTGGGTTATTTGGTTTTATTGGTGTTAAGAAAAATTAGGAAAACTACCCCATTTGGGAATCCATCCACAAAAGAGATGAAAGACCTCTTCAATGAAAACTACAGAATGCTAAAGAAATTGAAGAGGACCTTAGAAGATGGAAAGATGTCTCATGCTCTTGCATAGGCAGAATTAGCATTGTCAAAATGATCATACTACCAAAAGCACTATACATATTTAATGCAATTCCTATTAAAATCTCATTGACCTTCTTCATAGAAATAGAAAAAGCAATCTTGAAATTTATTTGGAAAAATAAGAGACTGAGAATAGTCAAATCAATCCTTAGCAAGAAAAGTGAAGCAGAAGACATCACAATACCAGACCTTACGTTATACTGTAAAGTCATGGTAACAAAAATGGCATGGTATTGGAACCAAAACAGACATGTACACCACTGGTGCAGAATAGAAGACACAGAGATGAACCCACATAAATATATTATCTCATACTAGCCCCAAAAACATACATTGAAGAAATGTTAGGCTCTTCAACAAATGGTGCTGGGAAAACTGGAAATCCATAGGTGGCAAAATAAAATTAAACCCCTACCTCTCACCCTACACAAAACTCAACTCAAAGTGAATCAAGGACTTAGGTATTAGACCAGAGACCCTGCACCTAACAGAAAAAAAAATAGGCCCAAATCTAGATCATGTTGGTTTAGGAACTGACTTCCTTAACAAGACTCCTAAAGCTCAAATGTGATGGAACCTAACTAAAAAGCTTCTTCACAGCAAAGGAAACAATCACGAATGTGAAGAGTCTGTAGAATGAGAGAAATCTTTGCCACCTGCACCTCCTCTGAGAGAGCTTTAATCTGCAGGATATTTTTTATTTTTTAAAAAATTCTCTTTTCTCTCCTTTTTTTCATTTTATGTAGTATCTATTGCTATTTTTTCAAGTTTACTAATGTTTTCTTCTATAATGTCTAATATGCTCTTAATCCCATCTAATATATTTTAGTTTTGCTTGTTGTAGCTTCCATCTCTAGAAATTTTATCTTGGTCTTTATTACATTTTTATGTCTCTACTTAGCTATCTAGACATATAAAAGATGGTTTTAATGACTATATTGTTATCCTTGTTTAAAAATTCTAACATCTAGGTCAGTTCTTTCTAAGATTTTATTAATTGCTTTTTCTTTTTATTAGAAGTCATATTTTCTTTCCCCTTTCATTTCTAGTAATTCCTGACTGGATTCCAAACATTCTGACTTTTAATTGGGTGCTGCAGATTTTTGAACTCCACAAATATTTACATAAAAATATTCTCAACTCAACCCCTCTGCCACTGAGATATATTTAACTTCCTTAGAAATTATTTGATCCTTTTAGGTCTGGCTTGCAACATTTATTTGGTGGAACTGAAATAGTGCTCTGTGCTGAGCTAATAACCTGCTATTGAGGGAAGTCTCTTCTGAGTGTTTCACCCATTGTTGCATGAAACATGCAATTTTCTCTTATGGGTGGTGGGAATAGAAATTATCCCTGTACCTGTGTGAGCACAGGGAACTCTTACCATTAATCCTCTCTCTTGGGTCTTTTTTCTCAGACAATGTTTGTTTTCTCACATGAACATACTGATCAATTATCAGATGAATCCTCCAGGAGGATCTTCTGCATAGCTTTGAAGTTCTTTCTTTGTGAAGCTGTCTTATTTCAGGTACTCTTATCATATGAACTCTGGTCACTTTGTTTTTTCCAGACTCTCAACTACGTCTTCTCAACTGAGACAATCTGCCACGTTCCACCTGCATTTTCCCATACTATATCAGGGTCTGGAAACCTCTCATGGTATACATTGGGGCAATTGTCGGACTCATCATGTTTGTTTCTACTTCTTGAGACTGTTATCATTAATTGCCTGATATTCAACTTAATTTGTTAAAAATTATGATTAAATATATTTTGTCTCTTTTGGGATTGTTGCAAGCTTTAGTAATCTAGACCTTTTACTTTATATTGGATGCAAGGGAAGTTTTAAGGAACTTGTTTTGAATGCAGATTTATAGCATCTGGATATTCATATTCAGTAATTCTGAGGATGAGTGTAATGAAGTCTATTTAATATCCTCAATCTGAGGCTATTAGTCCATTTTCCTATTGCTGTGACTAAAAGACGTGGTAAGAAAAATACAGAGGAGGAAAACTTTATTTTGGCACATGGTTTTAGAGGTCTCAGTCCACAGATGGCCAACTTTATATTTGTGGGCCTGAGGTAAGGCCACAAATATTGGCATTAGAGCATAAAGGAGGAAAGCAGTTTAGGACCTGACAACAGGAAGCAGAAAGAGAAAGAGAGAGATACACTCACCAGGGTCAAAATATAAACTTCGAAGGCATGCCCTGAGTGGTCTTTCTCTTCCAGCTATACCCGACCTTCCTACTGTTACAACCCAGTTAATTCTTATCACTGATTCATAACTCTCATCATCTAATAATTCACCTCTGAACATTCTTTTATTTTCTCACATGTGAGCTTTGACAGGACATCTCATATCTAAACCACAGCACTGACTATTAGGTTATCAGTATCATGTAATCACTTCTTGTCTCAGGAATCTGAATTCTTCTGAGTGGGTAATGTATAAAGAATAAAGGGTTATTTAGCTCATGGTCCTCAAGGCTTCCAAGTTCAATTTTAGGGTGCTAGATTCTAGTGAGCGCTTTCTTGGTACATCGTAACATGGAGAGCATCCCATGGCAAGACAGAACAAACTAGCTTGGGTCTCTCTTCTTCTTCTCATAAAGCCATGAAGGCTATCATGGGATCCACCCCTCATGACCTCATTCTGCCCCAAGGCCCCTACCTTTAAATATTATTATGACTTTGGGGATTAAGTTTTCTCACATGAATTACAGAGGAAACACCCACCCTATACTACTTGTCTGAAGAATTAATTCAATGATCTAGAGGTATAAAAAGATTTCATAGGAATGAATTTGAAGTACATTTTAAGAAATGGTAGAAACTGGCAAGTATATGCTCTTTTTCAGATATAACGAGCAATCAATGTATTTTATTGGGGCTGGGGACATAGCTCAGTTGGTAGAGTGCTTGCCTTGGAAGCCAGAGGCCCTGGGTTCAATCCCCAGCACTGCAAAAAAAAAAAATATATATATATATATATACACACATATATATATACACATATAACATATATATATACATATATGTATAAAATTAATCTTTCATTATCTGATTACAACTCCTATTTCAAGTCCCAGTCTTACACCCCTTCTATAGCTTTCTCTAACTTCCAAGACAGAATTTAGAAATTGTTATTTTATTTGTTATAATAGCCCATATATTATAATAATCAAATCCATAAATACTTTATGTCATGTTTGTTTTCATTTCTTCCTCTAACTATATATTGTTCTTGGTTACTTAATTTATCTTTGACCCTCAGAACCTAGCAGTACTTAGAATACTAAAATATTTCAAAAATGTGTGTTGATTTGAATTGTTCTTCCTCTTTTAATATTCGAAACCACGAGGTAGGCAACTATTTCAATGCAACAGTTCTGACCTGGGTGTTTTCAATAATAAATCAAGAAGCCCAATACTGTATTATAGCTATCTACTGCTGTATTAAAAATTGCACCAAAACTTTGTGGCTTATAAAACAAACATTTATTAACTTCAAGATTTTTTTTTCAGTTCAAATATATCAGAGTGGCTTAGCTGGGTCCTCGGGCTTCAGGTCTTTCACAAGGCTGCAAAGTGTCAGGGGATCTGTAGCCAGCTCAATGACTGATAGGAAGATAATTCACTTTCATGCTCACTCGTGTAGGTGTTGGCAGGCTTTAGGTCTTCTCTGGCTGTTATCCAGAGACATCAATTGTGCCATGTGGTCCTATCCATAGGACAACTTGCCACAAAGCACCTGGCTTCCCTTAGAGAGGGTGAAGGAGTGATACAGAAATTCAAGGGGGATGAAGTCACAGTCTTTTTTTAACCTAATATTGCAAGTGGCATTCCATAATTTTTGCCACATTTTAGTTATTAAAAATGAGTCATTATGCCAAACCCATATTCAAAGAAACTATTGGGCTTCACCAATAGCCCATGCCACTAATATTTTATCAAAGACACTACCAAATATATACACAGATGGATTCATAGAGAGATTATGTGTTATATCAAGATGACAGGGGAGCCCCTGTCGCAGGAGACTTAGCATAATACTATATGTGTATTTTTCACCACATCTTCTCTTATAAGAACAAGGAGGAGGAAGAAAGTAGGTATGTGGCAATTCTACTCTTCAACAATAAACAACTGTCTTCTATGGAATGATTATTTCCTGTATGTATTGTCTCCATGTCTAGGGTTCCAGTGGTACCCCCGAGGTCAAGCAGGGAGCAAGAAAGGTATCTTAGGCCCATGCCTTCTACAACGATGTACCACCCAACCCAATTCTATCATAGTACTTATGCTGTGTTCTAACTTAATTGAATAAAAGTTCTGAAAGCTGTTAGAAATGTTTGAAAAACTGGAATCTTAGAACAATGATTTTGACTTCAGCAATAAAACATAGCACAGTGATCAGGCATGTGGGCCTTGGAGCAGGCCTGCCATGGTTTGTTTGTATCCAGATTTGCTAGCCAGGCGATGGGATTTAGAAGTCTGGGATTGAGTCCCATCCACACTTATATGTTGTCTTTTCTGCTTCTGAAGCCAAAAGTACTTGGAAGGATTGATACTGTGCTTCTTTTTATTGTCATTCCAAGCTTCTCTATGACTAACCTGCACATACCTGAGCATTGTTTAGTATAACCAATGCAATGGCTAATACATTTACCACTATTATGCCTAACAGTTTCTGTCTTGATAATAGGTCTCTCACTAAATGATATAAGCTCTTCATTTTAATAAGCTCCTTCTCTATAAAGAAAATAATCTGGAATTGATTTCTATACCTGTCAAAACAGTGTTTCATAATCAGTTTAAATATTTTTATAGCTGGGGATGTACTAATTTGATTATGTCACTTCTAAAACTTTGCAGACCAAAATTTTTAATTTTATTTTTAGATAAAGAGACTGAAGGCTACAATTGATCATTCACATCTGTTATCCTATGAATTAAGGTAGTATCTTGCAGTTCAGCAAATAGTCAGTTTCTGCTTTTAATTAATGAGGAAGCTCAAAAAAGGGAGCAGTAAATATTCCACGGTACTTGTAACAGTAGTGACCCCTGAATGTAGTCAATGCGGAGAGGGCGGTGGGGGGGGGTGTCTTTGAGGTGGTGAGGCGACGGAGCAATGAGCATCAGCCCCAGGCGACAGGTTCTCTGATGCAATCTCAGCTTTATTCAGGAAGCATACATGTTTTATAGAGGTAGGGAGCCAATGAGTAAAGAGAGGTGGTAATGCGAGAGCCTATCAGAGTGATCCAGTCAGAAAGTGCACAATGTGGAAGAAGGAAGATGAGGGGATGGGATGAGACTCTCCTGAGACACTGCCCCATTGGTGGGGGCGTCACTTGGTGGCGTGCTGCCCAACCATGATAATCTTGGGTGTTTCCATAGGATCTTACCCATTCCTCTGCCATAAGGATGCATGTGTCTCAGTGGCTCTTCCCACATTTCCCCCTTCTTTTTTAATTGTGCGCATATTGTTGGCTGGTTCGCTTAAGAGCAACAGTAGTATTGCAATACATGAGATAAGTTTCATCAGGGAAATTGGGCAGGTCCAGAGCTTGAATTGTTAATTACATCATTGATCAGTGAAAGCAGTTATAAATGCTTGCGGATTTCCTCCCTCCCCTTAAGTGAGACTTAATTGTTCATGGGGTCTTTTTTGTTTTTTAGCTCCAGCTGCTGGAAATTCATTAATCATTGATTTGATTTTTTAGGAGGATTCTTATTACTAAGCCTCATCTTAGAGGCAAAAATCTGTGTTCCTTCTGGTGTACTATTAGTTGACTCCACCTCACCTCCAGAGTATAATTTTGAATTTAATATTTCAAGTGGAGGCAAATCACTTTTGTTTTCAAAATGCTTTGCAAAAGAGCTTCTTTTGAGAAAATAGAGAAACAGGTGACTTGGGTTGAGAAGAAAAGTCTTGAGAAAACTAGCTGTTGGGTGCTACTTGAATTCCTCTGCTATTGTGATATTCAGGCTGTGTGCAGTGTGGAGGGAATGTCAGTGGGAGGGATCATAACTTGTAGTCCAATTTTCAAATCTTAACAATTGCAATATAATGAAAAATATGGGTCCTGTAGCAAGCTATATAAATAAGTCTCATAAGAAAAAAATTGTGGCTTTTGAAATGCATAGAACATTATGTGTTCATAACAGTAAACACTGAGAGCCTGTGTTCTCAGCCAGGGATTTTAAAATAAGACCTTCACATAAGGAAATGATGGCAAGGGGAGTAGATATTGAAGGAAGCAAATAGCACAATGAGATGATGTTTAACTGGAAGGCTCATAAAATTTTGCCCCTCTTTTCTTAAAAATATCTTTCCTATGGACTATCCTGATAGGCAATCCTTTGTTCTCTTCTTCCTCCTTAGATGATTCTTTTATCTCCTTGTCTGGCCTCCTTTCTTCCCCCTTTTAAACTATAAGTATTCTATCTTATGTCTTTTACTTTAATGTAATTGTGTTATTTCCTGGTTTCAGTTATTGCCTCTGATACCACTTGAATCTTCAGCCTTGCCCTCCTCCTACTTCTCACTCTTCATCCGTCAGCTTTTATCCATGTTATCATCACTTCCAGAGAAGTGATGCCAAATTTAATAAATGGAGATTGTTGAATACATACATTCACACACACGCACATGCACGCACACACACACACACACACACACACACACACACACACAATTGGTCCCTAAACATTGTTTACACACATAGGAATATGGAGGTTCTCTTTGGTTTCTTTGATAATATTCTCTCTCTAATCATTTTCTGAGTAATTTTAAGACAAAATTAGTTTTAACATGAGATATTAAGAGAAAGATCCTATAAGAAAACCTCATCTCTGTGACAGTCTGAAGAAACTATTTTCCAATAAGTTTTTATACTCAAATGCTTAATTAGAGCTTTCAGGTAAAAAAATTACAAAAATATTCAGCTGATGTTATAAGGGAAAAACTCTGTACCTGCATAACATAGGGAGTTCTTATCGAATATTTGTAATGAATTTCAAGGATTGACATAATTTTCTGTTTTTAAAGATGTACATATTTTTCTATTTAATATTATATATAAGTATTGTACATAATGTATAAATATAATATATATTTAAACATAGAAAAGCCTATAGAAAATAGAGTATAAAGTAAAAAGAAGGACTTAGTAACTAAAGCAAATAGCAAATTCCAATATCTAAAATGCTTCTAAGTAATATAATATGTCTTCAATGCAAATAGTTAAGCAATGATTGGTAGCTTTGATTTACACAGCTTTTTGTTCATTCATTTAAGTATTTCAGAAGTATATTCAAATATTGATTGAGTGATTGTTTCCAACAGAAACAGCTTCTGGTGGTAGACAAGAGTACAGTGAAGTGCCAGGATGAATTGGGAAACACTAGTTATTACAAGTGGTTATTTGGAGAGTCAGAACTGTAGGTGATGTCTTCTTACTTTGTAAATTCAAGAAGTACGAAGTTTCTTTGCCATGCTAATCTCTCGTCATAGGCTTTCTCTTTTATGATCATCACTTGTCAACTTCTCCTTATCTTTCCCCATCTCTTCTCCTTCCATGTTCTGACAGAATGCTCCTACCATCTTTATACGTCAAAAATCCATTGTCAGTCTACAAGTCACTACTACTAACTCAGCTCATTTTATTATTATCTCCACATGAGAGAGGCTATAAACTCTAGTCCTATGCTGATGGGCATCCAGAGATTTGGGCATGCATGTTTACAATGTCCCCTTCATGAGACACTTATTTGTCTCAGCAGATAGCCTAATGCCTAAGTGTCTGACATAGGACTAGGTTTCTCTTTTACAGGAAAATTGTTCACACTGGCTCTTGTCTGAACTGTGTTAAGTTTATTACTATTAAGATAGCCATTTTCTGGAAAATAAATTAGATTAAATTTTTCAGTCAGATTAAACATAAAGGAGGTAACTCAACAAAACACATAAAATAATAGAAGTACTTTACTACTTACAGATCCAAGAGGGAAGAGAGCACTTTATTTCATAAGACCAATGGGAAGCTGGGAGGTGTCTGGAACACATGCCGACTGAGAGGGGCATGGCTACCTGTGAGAAAAACCTTTACTGGGGATCACAGTGGTCACCCAAGTTAGCTCCCTAAAGGAAGTTCTTATTGGTGGGTTTTGAGCAAGTGGCTCTATTTGTGGAGTCTGTGACTGAGAGGTGATCACTGCTGCCCATCTGCTGCTTACTTCATGTGAAATGTAGGCATCCCAGGGGCAAGTTAAGTAGGTTATATGGGGCTGTTCTGTAGGGAGGGGGTCACCAGGAAATAAATGCATATGGAAGGTATCTGAATCTACCTCATTGAGCAACAGGAGGAATTCAGAGAATTAGAAACTGTCAACCCTATTGTGGTAAGATAAAGTCCAACTTTTATTCCAAATGGATCACAAAGCAACATGAAATTCTAAGAATTCACTACAAACCAAAGAGTGTCCATAGAGATGAGCAATTAGGAAGATTTTGATAATGTTTTCCAGGGACATTTCACCAGAGTAGTGAGTTCTTAGGCCAGATTGCAGTAGATAGGAAGTGAGAGAAACTGTGGATATAGGTACAGACAGCTCTCAAAAAAATTGTGAAGTTTCAGAAAGAAGGCGGTAGTTCAAAGGGACAAGGATTGAAAACTGACCATTGTTAGAACTTGAAAAGAACTGGAAAAATACCAAATAAAAATCAACTTTCTTATTAATATCATTGGAATCATTTTAAAGTGATGAGGCATAGGCTTTAGAAAACAATTTTTTGTCAAGGCCTTGCTAGTACATATTTTCCATTAAATGAAAATGAGTATTGTTACAGGAGGGTCTTATTGTTCTAGTCTCCCTGTATCTCAATAATAAAAATTAGATACAGGACTATAGAACAGAAAATTGTGACTTTAAGCACACTACAAATCTTAAGAAAAACAAACATGAATTTGAAGACTCCAAAGAAGTGATAGGAAATGAAATACCACTTAAGTAAAGAAAAATTTCATTTTGAAGTGTAGATGTTTACTGAAAGTCTACTAGGTACAAGACACTATGTTTGATATTGGCAATTTCAACTGAGATTGATTGCCATTTTATTTCATCTAGAATTTACCTCATTCCACTTTCTCTACCATGGGACATTTAGTTCTTTTCTCTTTCATTCCTGCACAATGACTTTCATAAGATAAAGGGGGGAGCTAAATAAGACAACTTCAAATAAGTCAAAGTCATACTGTAGGAAAAATGTGCAGCAAGAACAGTGAGGGTCTTTGCTCTTACAGTCACTATGTTTAGAATCTCTGAGATTTTGATTAAAAAGGTCTGTTTTCGTTAGAAGGATTCAATTCCAATGCCTCTCAGGTAGAAAACTCTTTTAACTGGAGTTAAAATTTCTTATACTTTGAGAGAAATTTAGGATATTGAAAAATTAAATTTCACATAATCTATTACTATTATCTATAGCAATACTTGTGCTGTGAAGATAATATGTATAGAGATTCAAAGAAAGAGGGGTTAATAGAATGAAATATTGGCAGAAAGTTTTCCTGAAGAACATGGGAACTGAGCGTGGCCTGGAGACTAAGTATATACCTTGCAGAAAAGAGAAGATGTACAAATATGTTACAACATGGAAACAGAAGGGGATTCACTCAGATCTTTTCAGGAGTCAAATGATAAATAAATTTCGTGCATGACTGACCTACTTTGCAAATAAAGGGCCCCAATCCATTTTCTATGCTCATAAAGCAACCACTTGATGGGTAGCACATTATGGTACTTGTCATTCGGTCAGTAAAAAGGTATTGTTACTAGCCCACCTTTGAATCTTGTTTTTTAAATAGTTACATATAGATATATCATTAACCAACACATATACATTTGTTAGTTATACATATCTAAGCATAATATAGTTCATATCCTTTAATTGTTAAGCATATTAAGATATCCTTTCTGTGATAAAACTTGCTTGTAGTTTATGGTTTTAATAGTAGTTTTGTTGTTTTTTGGGAAATAAATTAAGACCATGTATTCTCTCAAAAGTTTTGAAACAACAGAACATAAACTCTGCAAAAAGCTTAATTAAACAATGTATTTCAAACTCAACTCACAGTTACTGGCATGGAGCAAGCACTTGGGAATTACTGAAGGTTAATTGGAAATAAATGTTCAATAAATGTTTGTCAAATTGAATTAAAGTTTCTATCACATAATTTGTGTTTAGATTCCCTTATGCCTAATGGTAAGTGTATCTCCCAAATTTTCACTTCTATTAGAAATATAGTTCATTTCAAGGATTATTGGATACTTATCACATACCTACCACACCAGTGAATAAAATGAATTCGGTCTGTGACTTCATGGAGCTTTGTGTAGTAGAAGGAATGTGAACTTAAGTTACTAACATTTTTTAGGTTTTGGAATAAGGGTAGCATGAGTAATATTATTTAATAATTATTTCTTTAATGTTTATATGAGTAAACTTGTTTTAGCCCTCATAAGAGGTATATTTGGACATCAAATGTAATATATTCCCATAAAGAATCCTGGGAGATACTCTTCCCATAATGACTCCAAAACTCATAGGAATTAATAAACACATTCTACTCATATAAATAAAATCATGTAATCCCAATGCACATTGCTCTTAATGGTTAAACATTTCCTTGAATTTTAAAACAAATTTTTTAAAAAGCCTGCAGTTCAATAATGACTCTGGGTGGTTTCATTAAAACTTACATTTTGACAGATTCTCTGAAGGCCAACACTTCATAATTAATGGGTGTTCAGCCCAAAAGTTGACCTTCTGAGTGACTGCATTAGTGCAAACTTAGGAGGCAAAAATTTTGCTTTTGACTATTTATTGAAGCTTCAGAGTTGTTATCTTTTAGAATGAAAGTAAGTTATGGAACCATGCCTAAGAAATTGGCTTTATATGTTAACATTTGAGGGTCCTTTTTACAATGAAAATTCATGCTGTCTATTTTATGCTATATTTAAAATAAGAGAAATTGTAAAAAGCTTCCTCTACCTTGATCGTTAGTGTCCCCCTTTCAAGATTCCTGAGATTGAACTCCTGGGCATAGGAAGCCTTAGATACCAGACACTTGTTATAAATGACTCTGGCAGTCATTTTCAAGCTGAATCTACAGAGCCTCTACAGACAGATGGCTATCTCCTATCCAGGATTGAGTTGGTTCTTTTACTTAAAGATTCTTTTACTTAAAGGTTAGCATGAATGAGATCACATACACAGAAGTGGTCTCATGAAAATAAATTTTTAAGTCAAACAGACCTGGATTTGAATTCTAGTTCTCCCTATTATTAGCTCATTGACCTCAAATATATTAACTGTCCTCCTCGAGGCTCAGTTTCTTCACCTTTAAATTGGGAGACTAGTATCTATCTTTCTCTGTTTTGTTATGAAAAAGTACACACTAAGTACCATTGATGAATTTAGTTCAGTGACAGACACATATTGTTGCATCAATAAATGTTAATTATATATTATATATTCTATTGTTCATTACTTAGCAATATCTGAATATAAGCAAAAGTACTATTCTGAGAATGTATGGAAGCCTGTGAACCTGCTTATATGTTTAGACTCACCAACAATTTCAGATGTTCCACAAGAATTCCTTATCCTTTTTTTGTAAAATAACAATATTAGCTTACACATGCACAATAAATTCTATTCAATAAAAAATAAATGAATGAGTTATTTAAAACTGCAGAGTACTCAAACAAAATTATAGGCAAGAAACTGAAGAGTCACTTTTCTGGTGACACTGACTTTATGACCTTGAGAAAAATCCCAACTCCTTTGATTCTCATTGTCTACCTCTTCTAAATATAAGGGCACAATATATAATGTCCATGGTCCTAATCTAGGGGGTATGAGTCATAATAGTAAGGAAACTTGACTTGGGACAATATTTGCTTAGAGGAACAGAAGAGGTGATAAGACCTAAGTTCCCTGGTTCCATCTCCCTATTTCTCTTCTAACAGACTCATGAAAATTTTCTCAAATGTATATCATTCTACCAACTCAAGAGGAGTTCATCAGGAAAGTCTTGTTAAAAATAAACACATTTGAAGGAAGGAATCCAATCTGTTGTCCAGAAAAAAGACTGATAGGTCTTTGAGAGAAGTGATTTGAAAAACTGACAAGTTTGTTGTGAAGGATACCCTAAAATATGCCACATAGGCATACTGAATAATTTTTGTTAGAGAAAAATGAGAAGAAATAGGCTGAGAAGAGTCTCTTCTCTCCTCCTAGTTGCTTAAGAATAGGATATAAATTTGTGAAGTATCCCACCTCCCTTCTCTACCAGGATGGACAGAAATTAATCACCCACCAGAGGAATCTGTAGACCCTTTAAACCCAGAGAAAGCTTAGGTCCCAGCTCCTAAGCTACACAACAAACATGACCTAAATTGGCCCTTATCTTCTATTAGTTTTCTCATAAATTTACCTTCTTCCAATTTACTGCCCCTAGTAGCTCAGAATTTTTCCTTTGTCTTATTTTTCTGCAAAATTTACTGCACTTTCGTTAAGATGCTGTATAAATTATAACTACCACTTTGAGTTACTCATTACTGATCATTCTTATCTGCATTGGTAATGTACAGTTAATAAACTTCTATTTGTTTTTTCTCTTGTGAATCTGTGTTTTGTCAATTTAATTTATAGGGCCACAATCAATGAACCTGGTAAACAGAGGAAAACTATTTTTCCTCCCCTAGAGTTGCTAATTCATGTCTCTCCATGAAGACAGTTGGTCAATGGTTCCTGGTGGAGTTTTTCACTGACTCATTTGTTCATTCATTTATTCAACAAATGTCTCTTGATTACCATGTTAGAGTAAGATAAAGATCTGACATGTACTTTGTCTTTCAAGGGTTTGCTCTTTTGTAGGGATGATAAGACATGTATATAAGTAGAAAAATGTTCTAAATGACATGAATTAAAGTTGTGTGTGAATTATGAGGAAGGAAGATTTAACTTCAGTCAAGGGGATGTCAATGAAGGTAAAGAAATTGAGGAAATCTGGAAGGAGACGTTATTTTGGCCTTTTAGCCAGGATTTAAACATCTGTAGACTGGGCAGAAGGGAGTTTCTGTCTGAGGAAATAATATGAGCAGCACCTCAAGGAGTAGGAAAGAGGAGGCAATTGACTATACATTTGACTACACAATTGTATTTATGAAAGAGTGCAATGGGCAAGATATTTAAAAAAAAAACATCAGATTGAGTGGAACTTAAGAGTCACATGAAGAGGCTTAGTCTTTATTTTCTAGAGAAAAGCAAGGCATTGTAAGTATGGGGGAAGGGAGATGGAAGGAAAGGTTGTTTCAGAATGGGACACCTCATTAACAGTTATGCATGTAGTTTGTGAACTACATTTTGATGAATAGATCCCCCAACAAGATCCCTAATCAAGATCTCTTTCTTGTCCAGGCTGCTGATGTGTTATTGCAACATGGAGCTAATGTCAATGTTCAAGATGCAGTTTTTTTCACTCCATTGCACATTGCAGCATACTATGGGCATGAACAGGTAAGTCTGACTGAAAAAGTTTCAAAGACTGGGGTTTTGCTGAAATGTACCAGACTTGTGTTCAACTGTCGTATCACTGAAGACAAGCTATTTAAAATATTCACTGAATTATTTTTTGCCATATTCTCATGACTCCATCCTTGAGGAGCCTATAGATTCATATAAACATTAAAGCTGCCATGTTATTTATTTTCACTGACTATCTTAGTCACAGAGGAGACAGTAGGGTGCTTTGGTAAGTGTGCAGCCACAAGAATCAGTCAGCCTGAATTGAAAAAATGCTTACCTCACTTTATGACCATTCATTGGTTGTGTAACCTCTTTGATCTTCATTTCTTCATCTATAAAATGGGAAGAAGATATTAATAGTAACTACCTTACAGGGATGTTGTCATAAAAAGATCTTTATTTCTTCTCAAATGCTCAATATATGTCACTGTGATGATGCTAATGGCAATAGCAACATAAATATCATAAAGGCTCCTCCAACAGTTCCCTGAACAAAGGTGTCTTTCAGAAACTTCATTTTCTCTTTACTACTGTCACAGGATGTTTAAGTTCAAAAATATCTTCTAAAATATACTCGCATCCTAATTTCTGTGAATGTTACCCTAAAAGGAGTTTTGCAGATGTGACCTAGTTAAAGATATTGAGAAAGGGAAATTATTTTAGATTATCCATCAGGCCTAATGATTTTCAAGGGTTCATATGAGAGGGAAGGAAATCAAAGTAAGTAGCAGGAGATGTGACAATAGAATCAGAGGATGAAGTGATGCAAGAAAAGGGCTGCAAGATAAGGAATGCAGGCCTGCATTCAGGTCAGGTTGCATGCCAGCGTCATACCACTAATAAGTAGAAGAGATGAAAATACCTACTCAGGTCTGCCTAATCCTAAAGTCCAGGTTCATTCTGTTTTGCCAGAGCACACCTTGTTATTTCTCTTCAATCTGTGAAAAACATAAAATTCAGGCAATGGGCCTAAATTGGAAGTCAGAATTCAAGACAATGTGCTCTAATCTAAAATCCATCATGAAAGACAAAATTTGTATATATTGCTTGCAAGCAATGCCCTTTAGCTGTTTTCTCAAGAAACTGAAAAGAACCAAATAAAACAAATATAAACATAATTGTATAACCAAACATGACTATTCTCCAGATACCCCACTTTAACTCTCCCTCCTATTTTTCTCCCTGGCTCACTTACTATGGAGAATTATGCCTTTTTAACTTCCACAAGGACATGCCGCAGTACTGCCTGAGGACCCCGAGTTGAAAACTAAATTTTCTTATGTCCCTGGCTGTCCTACTTATTATCCCTTTATTTCTTGCTAGCTGACATGTACTTGGGCACTTTTGATCATGTGAAAAAAGTGACCTGTACCTAAACAAAAAAATGCTCATTTCACTGATGTGCTGCTCAGAGTGCACTGGAGTGCACTGGAGAGACAGGCACTGAAAATGGGTTTGAAAATTAGGAAACAAAAACCCAGGTGATGGAAAAATTCCATACTTTCCTGGTTACAGGCTTGGACAGAATATTTACAATGCATGCTGCTTGTGGAGTCATCCTCTTTGGCGATTAACCTCATAAACCAGCAGAAAGATAAAGAGCCTGTATGCATATTGGGTGGAGAGCTAAATTTGTTTACTTTCCCTGAAAATAGAGTCACAGTCTTATAAAATTATGCTAAAATGTGGATGGCCCTTTTATGATAAGGGACTCACTTTCTCCGTGTGTGAAGCCAGCACATAAGTAATTTATGGAGGATGTTGTCATTTGCTAAAATATGCTGACAAGGAGAATAGTACATTCAATATATAAATGTGCCTAATGTGCCATGTTCCCTGCCATTTGTTTGTTTGTTTATTTTTAAGTGGACGAATAGATGTTTTGCACCAAGAACAATATTTCCTAGGTATATAATAATAGTGCTTAATAGACAATCGATTTCAGAGATAGTTTAAATCTGTCCATTATAAAGTCACATAATCAGAATTTACAGAGTCTGCATAAGTGGAAATATTTGCTTACCAGTACAAAGTTCTTGAAACTAAACTGCTGTTCTAATGTCTCCTGAATGAAATCTCTATCTGCCCATTAACCAACAAAAGGATAAGATGCACATGTTCCTCTTTGGTGGCACCACTTTTACTAACAGTTATTGGAGTGCTAGGTATTTTTTTGAGTGCTTTACATTTAAAAACTTTTTAAATTTTCACAGCAACTTTATGTGGGAGAACTGTTATCACTCCCAATGAAGAAACTGAATATTTTGTTCAAGGTGACATAGCTAATAAATAGAAGTCTAATTTCAGAATCCTTGCTCTTACATACTATACTCAGTAGAAAATAATTTCCCCATATCCCCTCTGGCTAATATTTTGCCTAAAATTTCTATTGAATGCCTCATATTTTTGAGAAGTTTCTACCCAAAACATGTGTATTGGCTGTTGAATATGATAAGCCAAAAATAGTTCCAGAGCTTGAATTCACTTTTGTTTTGACACCTTAGAAGTCAGGACAATTAAGGAGCATTCTCCTGTTATTTTTAATGACACACACATCCAAGCTTATTTTTTAGGACTTTTTAAAGTGACTTTTGAAATTCTTAGGAAGGCAACGTCAGATTTAAAGAAATTATTTGGTGAATTCCTAAGTATATATGTAAATGATTCAAAGGATTCTCACAAATTATCTGAAACAACCCCAGAAGTGAAGCATCATCACTTCATCCTTCTCTGTCCCTTTGGATATGGAGTAACAGCTAGTTGGGGAAGATGCAATGATTACTGTTGCTGTTTTTCCTTTATTTGCATGTCCAGAAAAGGACCCAGGACTCCAGCAGCAAGATGGCCAGCAGTGGCCTATGCATGGAGCCACCATGAAAATCAAGACTCAAGTAAAGTTCTGGCTAGGCAGAGAATTTGAAAAAGATTGTTCAGGGAAGGTTATGGGTGATTCTGAAAAGTATTATGTGCAATGAAGACCTACATTATGGAACCATCAAGAGTCAATACTAAAGAAAGGAAATGGCAAAAGTAGGTTTTCAAAGCCAAAATTTAACTTTTTCAAAGTTTCTTCATATCTTATCTGGTCCTCACAATAACTTTGAAATAGGAATGATAAACAATATTATCTCAATTCACTGAAAAATTTTATTATTTATTTATTTATTTATTTAATTCATTTAATTTTGATCCATTGAACACAAATGGAGTACAGCTATTGTTTCTCTGGTTGTACACAAAGTAGAGTCACACCATCTATGCATTCATACATGTACACAGGGCAATGGTGTCTGTCACACATTCTGTTATTATTACCCCCCTACCCCGACCCCACCCCTCCCTTCCCTCTATGCTATCTAGCCTTTCTCCATTCTTGCCCCACCTCCACCCCGCATTATGCATCATCATTCACTTATCAGAGAGACCATTCAGCCTTTGGATTTTTGGGATTGGCTAATCTCACTTAGCATGACAGTCTCCAACATCATCCATTTACCTGCAAATGCCATAATTTTATTCTCCTTTATGGCTGAGTAATATTTGAAAAATTTTAAAATAACACAGAACATATATTATGTGTCAGTCATTGTGCTAGGCACATTAAACGTATTATTTCATTTGATTCTCACGATGACCCATGAGTTAAGTTTCATTACCATTTCCATTTTATCTATGAAGACACTTAGGCTGAGATTAATTAATTTTCTCAAGGTCACCCAGCTAATATAAATGAGATTCTAATGCTGGGTCTCTTTTCCTCTGGACCTTAAGTCTTCTGTTTATTATATTGCCACTCAACTTTAAAAATTCATAATATATAATAGGGTCAGTAGTATGCACCTTTGATTGCTTAGGCAAAACTATCATCAAAACTACCACTTCATGCCATACATTTTTCCTTGCTTACAGACTTTGTGTTGTTATTCCACTGTTCAACTTTCTCCAAGAGATTGTGTTTACAGAAGGTGTCCCTATTGTTTGGCCACTGTGTGTTAAATTTTAAATAGCTCAGGCCACTCATAATAAATCTTTCTCCTTCTCGAGCCTTTGGTCTAGAAAGTTGTAAATTACCTACTCTAGGCCAAGGATATAGGGAAAAATGGTTTCTGAGAAGTTTTTAGGAAGAAATTTCTAGATTAAAAAAAAAGAAATCCCATATTTCAAAAGCTAGAGGAGCCCTTACTTTACTCTGTGGACTCTGGTTTATAATGCCTGGAGCTGCTAAAGCCTTCTAGAAACCATGAGGATGGTAGTGTGAAGGTGGTGAGTGTGGCAGAACAGAGTGACAGAAAGAACTTGAGTTCTGACAATATTGTTAAACTGTTGTATTAATCAACACTGCAATTGTTCTAGTTTAGAACTGATTGTTAGCTAATCTAATAATAAATTCCTTCTTGTTCAATCTAGTTGAGTTAGGATTTTCTATTATTTTCTGATGAAAGTAACCTAAGAGAAGGCTTTAAAGATGTGTTGTCTACTGTCAAAAACTTTCCATTATATTTTAACTTTTTGTATTAATCTCAAATTAATGGCTCCTTTAGGTAACCCGCCTCCTTTTGAAATTTGGTGCTGATGTAAATGTCAGTGGTGAAGTTGGAGATAGACCTCTCCACCTAGCATCTGCAAAGGGATTCTTTAATATTGCAAAACTTTTGATGGAAGATGGAAGCAAAGCAGATGGTAAGATTTCATGTTTAGAAGAATTTTGCTGACTTTCACTTCATGTTTACTACTTGTACTTCTCTTACTAGAGAATAATCTTGAAGTTGATTAATCCTCTAGTCAAATGCAAATTTTTTCCACAAATCATAATTTACTTTTAAAAATATATTTATTAAATCTACAAGAGAATCCTTCTCTATATGTTTTAGTTCAATTCTTAATTTATCAGGTGGCTTGATAAAATAAGACAATTTCCTAAGTAAATTTGTCTTCTTTGTTGTTTTTCTCTGCAGTTTTCTCAGTGATATATAATTTACATATATAAAACTCTTAAATTGTTAGTGTACACCCTGATGAGTATTTATTTATGTATACATTTATGCAAAAACCACCCAGATAAAGACACAGAATATTTCCTCACTCTGGAATATTCACTTTTTCTTTTATCTCAGTAAATAGCCTTCACCACCAGAGATCCTTGAGACACAGGTATCTATTGCCATAGATCAGTTATGTCCATTCTTTAAGTTAATATAATTTGTGACTGGTTTCCTCTGCTCAACAACTTAATTTCAACAGTTATTCATAATATTGCATAAGTCATACTTTCCTTTTTATATTGCTAAAATTAACTTGCTTGAATATGCTATAATTTGTTAATATTTCTAATGTTTTGCTATTACTAATAAAACTATCAACAACATGCTGATCCAAGAGTTTTTGTGAACATATATGCATTTATTTTTCTGTAGTACATATATTGAAATAGAACTGCTCTACCAAGGTATATTCATATGTTTAAATTCTTAGGAAATTTCCAGACAGTTTTCCAAAATGTTTGTATTATTTTTCAATCCTACAGTAGTATATTAGAGTTTCAATGGCTCCCAATTGCCTCTCCAATATTGTATAATTTTTAATGGAGATAGAGTTTGAATATAATCAGTTTGGAAAAAAGGCTTTAGAATACATGGAAGGACTTCAGATTCAATTACTAAAATAGAATCTTTCTCCCTTTTTTACTTTTTAAATTATAAAAATGAATTTTAAAAAGTTGATTAAAAGTAGAGCTATTGAAAAAAATCTTCCTCAGGACCTTTATTTTTTGACACAAATTCACTGAGAGTTACATTTCGCCATTAAATTCTCTCAGGCATATCCAACATTCTTCCATTGACCCCCTAGAGACCTAATTAAAAGCCCAGCTGTAAGAGCTGCTGGCCTTTGCAACAGGAATGATACACATTTCCAAAAGGACATGGTTGTCAAACCTGTAGAACTGCCAGTTCCTTGGTCCAAAATTCAGATTGATATTCAGTTAATAAAACTAATCAATGGTTTTTATCTACTCAAAAAGAAAACAGAAAGGCTCTTAGAGACAACTGAGGCAAGAGGCTAGGGCAGTTTCCAGCTTCTGTGTTGGAAACAGGCATCACTATTTTGTAAAATTTGAGAAGCATAGTTTGTAATGTTTTCTGTAAGCTACTGGGCAATAATGCAGGCATCTGTACTATAGCTAATGTGTTGTCGAGACACAAGGAACACTGTTACTTGGACCTTATTTAAGCTGTCTCTTTCATTCTGAGAGTTTAGAATAGGCAGAGGAACACCTGTGTGAACCATTGAACACATAATTATGTTTTTGAAACTGCCTTGCTCTTCCAAGGAGTCAAGAACTGCATCACTTTTTCCTTTTATTATCAATGCCAACTTCAGCTTTTTATTCTTCTGCACAACTCCAAAGCTCAGTAGTGTCAAAATGAGTGTCATTTGTGATCAGCATGTCTCCAGGATCAAAGGACTATTCTGCAAAAGGCATTGAAATGTATACTACACCCATACTCCTCTTACATACCAACATCATACAATATGATTTTTAACATCTTCTTTCAGACTCACACAAGTACTACATGCCTCCTACTCAATCATTTTTTTAAAAAATCAAGAGACAGCATGACTCAAACTTTTAAATGTTTTTATTTCCTCTTGATACATTTGATATTTAAGCCCCTTTTGCACTTCAACCAATTGTAAAAAAATAAACCATAATATCTACTATGCTGATGGACACTGTACAGGACTTATTACCAGTTAGTTCACTTTTTCCAAAATCTCACTAAGCCTCAATATGATTTACTTTAAATATAGATTTTACCTATGGTGAATGGATACAGAAAGAAGATTAAATGAATGACCCCAAAAGAAGTACAATTTGAAATCTGGTATTTACAGTATGTTTCCATGGTAACAGAAAGTCACAAATAAGAGTGAATTTAGGTTACAAAATTGGCTAAAATGTAATGCTGAAAGCAAACTCTTTAGTTTATGTTTAAAGGCCGACCTATTCAGTCAGGTATGTTTTAAGTCTCTGGTCTGCTTCCTTATTTCTCTGAGGGCAGTGAAAAAAGAGAAATATAATACCTCTTAAATGAGGTTGAAAAGGTCAAAATATCACTGGACTTCTTTAAAAAATTACAATACTGTCCTCAAAACTTATCATTTTGACCTGGTTGAAGATGGAAAATTTTAAATTCAGAATGTATTAATTTTTGTCATCTCAATATTAAATGTTATAGTCCTTTTAAATAACATAGTCCTTCAACATTGATCCTGTTTTACAGAAATTCACAAAAAAATTCCTAGAACATGTTCAGTTAAAGGAGTGTTTTATTTTTAAAAATATATCTTTGGGGGAGATATTGCACAAATATGTTATTAAATTTGTACTTAAGACACATTTGGGGTTTATTTTAAGATGCTCTGTGATTTGCAGACATTGCTGGGTTAATCTAAAATTTTTAATTTTATCTTTGAGATCAATAACTATAATTTTCACCCACTCACCCATTCAAACTTTTGTTCTTTTAAAAGACATTACTGAGCACGTACTCTCTTTAGAGTAGAGGACAGGTACTAAATATTTTCCTTATGATGATTTACATATGTTTCTTTGAAAGTCTCCTTTATCTAAACCTCTCAATCATATATTGAATTAGAATAAATGGAATATCATTGAGAGTTCAATTTTCTTGAGGTTACATATAATATCATATACATGTTTAGTCCTTGCAAACTTGTCCAAGAAAAAGCAAAGTAAATCACAATGACTAAAGCACAAACAACAGTTGCATTCACATAGACCCTACATTTTGATCCTGTATTTCCCCTGGTTTGTCCCTTCAATTGGTATTTACTTCTTTGAGGGGAAGAATGTCAAATCCACCTCAGGTAATTTATCAAGTAGAAAAGTTACTTTAAAATCTTATTGATTCAATAGGAGAAAAAGTATGTTGGGTGGAGCTGGGCTGACTAAAGGCAAATTATGAACTAATAGAAGATTGTCCTGTATTCTACTTTATAATTTTTTTTCTGGACCTTAAGAATTCTTAAATGGCCCTCCAGAGGCCCTGGACTCCAGACTGTTCTCATGCATTGACTCATGCCATCGACTTTCCCTGTGTTCAAACAGAATGTGGACAAAGGAAAGTATCACAAGAAGGAAGACAATCAAAAGAACCAGAAACATTCTTCTGTAAGAGAAGTGTCTTTCTGAGCTATTCATTATAAAAAAGATCCAACAACTTATTTTTCTATAACAACCTCAGGAGAAGATCAGGAACTTTGTTAAATAGTTTCCTTTGACTTAAGATCATACAGGACAGGATAATGAGAAAGGTTATCAACAAATTATACAAGCTATAAGGCCTAAATCATTGTTAATTGTCATATGATGATTATACCAATTGTAATAGAAAATTATGCATAAAGTTTTAAAAGTTACTGTTACTTTCCTTGCTTTACCTTTTATTTTCATCATTTAAAAAAGTTTCATGCCTTTAATTCTTTTGGTTCTACAGACAAAGTAAACAAAGAAATCATATAATAAAACAAATGACTATAAAGTACTTAGTGCAACTGTTTTAGTGTTAAAATATTGGGTTAAAACCAGACTCAGAATTGGGCAGCTTGGTGTTTAGTTTTTATTATTTCAATCTTGTAATTACTGACTATTCATTTATACTCTATATGAGTGTTTGGACTCTGCATTTATAAGTTTACTGGTCTTAGAATGTAGAAAAAATTTAAGAGGTAATTTAGGAAACAAAATAACTTTTATTGAACATCTGTCTACTATGTAATAGGCATAATGTTAGATGATTTCCAACCACACCGTCCTTTAAGCCTTTAAGCCTCCTGCAATGATGGTGTATTACTTCATCATTACTAATAAAACATCAGTACCTCTAACACCTAGCACAGTGACTGGCTCATTGTGATCATTCAAAACTTATTGAGTGAACAGAATATCAATCAAGTTTTCTCAAGCATTGGAAGTTAACTCTTATTTAAGCATAAAAGGAGTATATTAAAGGATTGCAAGTAGCATACCGACTCTTTCCCAGAAAAGGGTAGAAAGGCAGGTTTAGAATACTCACAGTGAGGAGCAACATCCAAAGTCACACTGCAAAACAAAATCAGTCCTGTGAAGACAGCACCACCTCTGTTATACACACATCAACCTTATGCTTAGGAAACCCGAAATGCAAGACAGTGAATCTGTTGCTGGGATTGCTATCCTTGGAAAGTAAATGGAGCTATTGGCACCCCTACCACATTGCCAGGATAGATTAGGCCCTGTTTAATGTGTCATCAGCTCCAAAGTCAGAGCTTGATTTGGTGTGTTGATTGGAAGAGATTATAGACAATTGTCCAAACGAGGGCACTGTTGAGAATGAAAGGGTCATGTTAAGAATTATCCCAGGACAGCAAGTCCCTATATTGTCCCCATCTCCTAACCTTGGGCCCTAAATACAAAATAATCTTGGAAAGCACATTTTCAGTTTCTGTGATAGAACGTTGTCTTAGCCTATACCTTCAGTACAGGGAATTTCCCAAATATGATAAGCGATCATGAAGCTGGGTGGGCAAAGAGAAGAACAAATTCCCAATTTCCCACTACTGAGTGAAAAATGAATTTTAAGTAATTTGTTTATGCTAACATGTTTAATGAGGTCTGTATACTCTAAAATAATGTGTGTGCACATATATATACACATATATATGTACATATATATATGAATTTTTTTACATTCTTCAGAGGAAAAACAAAATCAATTCTAAAGGAGACATTTATGGAAATAAGGCCACAAGTATCTTATGGGTGCTTATTAGTTTCCTGAGCATTCCATTGTGCAAGGTAGATTTGATTAGATGCATTCCACAGAATTTATGGGAGCTACAAGAAAGTCTATTTAATGTGGTAATAGGCAATAGAATAGAATTACAACTTTTTAAATTGGTTGCACTTAATTTCCTCTATTATTATCATTAATTGGCAATTTCCAGGAATCTCTCAGGCACTTACAAAATGGCCATGTCCCTGTATATATGATGGCTGTGATACAGTGGTTTCCAGATAACATATCTTTGGCTTTGTTGCTGATGACAGTGAATGCTCAGGATAATGAAGATCATGTCCCACTCCACTTCTGTTCTCGATTTGGACACCATGATATAGTGAAGTACCTGCTCCAAAGTGATTTGGAAATTCAGCCTCATGTTGTTAATATCTATGGAGACACCCCTTTGCATCTGTGAGTATTATGTAGAGTTCCATAGGTCCTATAGGTATAACACATGCATTTACTTATCAAAATATTTTCTTCAAATCTAGGGCATGTTACAATGGCAAATTTGAAGTTGTTAAGGAAATCATTCAAATAACGGGAACAGAAAGCCTGACTAAGGAAAACATCTTCAGCGAAACAGCTTTTCACAGGTAAAAGAATATTTATGTACAATAGCCACTAAACTTAGCTGACACCTTGATGCACCTGAAATTGTGTACATAAAGCAAGAACAAATAGTGGCAGATGTTGCAATCAGAGAGTGATAGCACAGGTAAGGCAGAGGATGAGAAACCCAAGCTAGATGCAGAGAAGAAAAAGTGAAGGCAGATGCTGCAGTCAGCACAACAGATGGGGTTGGAGCCAGATGCTGTGTTCCTGGATGCTGCCACAAAGACAGGGACTGATGTTGCCAAGGCAACAGGCATATCAACATCTGTAAGCATATTGCTTCTCTTCCTTTCTCTGTGGAATGCTGCCAAAAGGGGCTGTGCCCATAATCCTCCTCCAACAAGAATCTCATTACCAGAATTCATCAGTATCAAATGTGACACTCTTTTTCCTTACTACTTAAACCTTATGTGCAAATATGTCTACCTATTTAAGACATCCATATGTCAGTCTGTGAAAGCCTAATCAGGATGACTACTGAGATACCTAAAAGGGTGTTTGTTCTTTTCTAGGAATCCATAGAGTCCTACAGTATACTCTAGGAAAGCACAGTAAAGGATCAGCTGTGTTTGGAAAAGTTGCAAAAGAAAAACAAACAAACAAACAAGTTTTGGTCAATTTTTGCATCACTGTGACCAAAGACTCAAGAAGAACAATGTAGAGGAGGAGAAAATATTATTTTAGTTCATGGTTTCAGAGGTTCAGTCCATGGTCAGCAAACTCCATAGCTCTGGGCCAGAGGTGAGGCAGATATGGCAGAATGGAGCAGCAGAGGAAAGTTACTTCAGGGCATGGCAAACAGGAAGGAGGGCGGGGTGGAGGGGGTGGAGCAGGGGAAACAGCACACTCTGCTCACCAGAAACAAAATATCAACCCTAAATGCACTCCCCAAGTGATACCCTTCCTTCACACCCTACCTGCCTGCTTTTATACCTCAGTTAATCCATTCAAGTGGGTTAATGTGCTGATTAGATTATTCTTCTCATAACATATGTCCAAATTTTCTTGCATTGTTTCACACATGAGTTTTTGAGGAAAACCTCATGTCTAAACCATAACAAAGAAAGAAGAGAAGAAATTGGTAGTAATTCAGAGCCAAAGCAGCTCCCTAAAATGTCTAAACCAAAAGTGTAAAATTTATAAAATATAAAGTCTCCATTTTTAAAGGTTGTAATTTTGCTATAAAAATAATAACAGTAATTTGAATGTAATAAATCTTGAATACAAGGTCATTTAACTGTATTTTACATATTTCTTAAATAATTTGCAACCTCTTTAAAAGGTATCAGATTAATCTGTTGCTTTCATAATGTTAGTTTTGCCCTGATAATTAAGTGAGGAGACTTTTTTTCATACTAAACTAAAATTAAGTTTAGGCCTCTACATCAAACTTCAACCTATCAAATTGCACATGGAATTATAGGATTTTTAAAATCAACTACAGAGGTTGGTCAAAAGGGAAGTTAAGAAAAACTACCATTTATGGAGTAGTGACTATATGACTGATGATTTATATCCATTATTTTATCTAATCCTCCTAACCATTTTATGAAGGTAGAGAACATTTAAAATCAAGGAAACTAAATAACTTGCCAAAGGTTCTTATGACTGGAAAATAGTGTAGTAAATATCTGCCTAACTTAAAATCCTGTGCTTTTTGCATATCTTCATGTTCTAGTACCAGAATGTTTAGTCTGTTTTCTACACCCTTGGTAACAGAACAGATGCAAAAACTCTTCAGATCATACCTTCAGTCAAAATGGGAAGGGAAAAATTGGCAGAACTGGCATGCACGAATTGCTGGTATCCTCTTTCCCTGTTAGGTCATGCCCGTTATGGCTGACACCTCAAGCTAGATTTCAAATCATTTTGCTACCCTATGCACATGAATTGGAACCAACTGTAATCAGAGGGTGACTGTCACCTCTAAGAGGTTGTCTGTGAGATCTGTGAAGTGAGTTGAAAGTATGAACCCAACTGTTTTATTTTGTGGAAGCCTGTGGTGACTAGGAATAACAGATTAATATTTTTATTCTTTTTATTGTAAGCACATACTTATAAAAGAAACTCCTTTTACATGAGGAACATACTATGAACACAAATTTTTCTTTTTACAAATCAGTGCTTTGCACGTAAGAATCACTTATATATTTGCTATTGTCTTTCTATGTGTATTATCCAAAAATAAATGTATATGCATACATATATACATATACACATGTGTGTACATATATACACATGTTTATATGCACATGTTATGGTTTGGATCCAGAATGCCCTCCAAAGTCTCATGTGTTGCAAACTTGATCCCAGGTTGGTGGTACTATTGGGAGGTGGTAGAAACTAGGTGTTGGGGCCTCTTTGGAGGAAGTAGGTCACTCAGGGCTTTTCCTTAAAGGGTGTATCTGTCCTTGGTTCCTTCCTCTTTTTTCCTCCTTTCTCCTGGTTTCCATTGGGTGGACAACTCTGTTTTACCAAGTTGTTCCCTGCTATAATGTTTTTTCTCACCATAGGCCCATAATAGTGGGATCAAGTGTCTGTGTACTGAAATAGTGATGTAAAATAAATCCCTCATCTTTTGAGTTATTTATCTCAGAATATAAACAACTGAAAATTGATACTGAGAAGTGGGTCATTGCTGTGACTAAACCTGATAATACGATTGGAATTGGTTACTAGGGGGAGTTTAGAAACGTTTGGAGAAGCAAGCTAGAGAAAACTTAGAACATTGTAAGGAGAACTTAATGGACAATTCTGATGTGAGTTCAAAACACTAGAATGCTAGGAGAAATGTGGACAGGAAAGGCTGTGCTCATGGGGTTTTAGTTGAGAAAGAGGATTCTGTTGGGAACTGAACTAGAGGACATGTGTGTTACATTCTGGCAACGAACTTGTCAAAATTTTGTCCATGCCTTGAGAACATTTGTGAAGCTGAACTTAAAGTTGATGGAATAGTTTATCTGGCAGAGGATTTCTCAAGGCAGCACAGCGTAAAGGTGGTGGCATGGGGATGGATAATGCTTTACACAAGATTTACAGTAATATTTAGAAACAAAAAATTGAGCAGAAGGACTTTAAAATTTTGTTGTTTGGCCAGAAAAGAAACATACATAAAATTGGAGCCAATGAAGTTGTTCTTGCTAAAGTGATTAGCATTACCGAACAGAAATCAAGTACTTTGCACAAGTATGATAAGAAAGATGGCTTGAGAACATCTCAGAAATTGACCACACCCACCCACTGCAGGCTAAGGGTATAAAAATGTAAACTCCTTTGAAAGACTTTGCTTTGAGAATTATAGCTGGGTGCCCTGCTCACACTGGGATGCCTACAAAGTAGCTTCCTCAGGATTCATTTATTTTTGCTCAGTCATCCAGGCACCTGCTGCAACCATGGCATTGGTGGCAGACCTTGGTGTCATCTGAATGGTGCTAGTTTGGCAGGTATGCAAAATGTAACACTTGTGGAGTCACAGTGCTTCCACTCAGATTTCAAAAGGGAATCTTGGAAGCCAAGCAGTGTGTGAAGGTTCAGAATCCCTGATAGTCCCTCATAGAGCAATGCGTGAATCTGTGAGTGAAGCCAAAGCTGCAATGGAGGACCCAGGAAATTATAGGTGTCAGGAATGTGGAGTGTCTACTGAGCAAAGCTATATACATCAAGCAGAGCCAGCTAAAGAGAGCCATGTGGGCTGCAGCTGGCAAGGCAATCAAGGCAGGACTGCCCAAGACCTTTGGAATTCACATCTTACCATCACATATCCTGAATGCAGGATGTGGACCTATAGGATTCAATATTTGCCTTGTTGGGCTCTATTTTTACTAGGGTTTGATTCTTCCTTGGTATTCCATTCCTTCCTTTTAGAATGGGAATGTTTTCCCAGTGCCATAGTATGTTGCAAGTATATAACTTGATTTCTTATTTTTACATGTATTACAGCTATGAGTTTTCCTTGAGACTCAGATAATACTTTGAGCAATGCCATAACTGTTTAACACTATGGAGACTCTTGGATATGGATTGAATGCATTTTGCATTATGAGATGATATGAACCTTTGGAGGATGGGGATAAACTACTGTAGTTTGGATCTGGAATATCCTCCAGAGGTTCATGTGTTGAAAGCTTGATCCTTCAACATGTAGGTACATGGTTTGGAGGTGGTGGACACTTTAGGAGGTGGGGCATAGTTGGAGGAAATAGGTCACTGGAGTGTGTCCTTGAAGAGTTCATCTTGTCTCCATCTACTTCCTTTCCCTCTCCCTCTCTCTTTTTTCACTCCTGGCTGACACAAGGTGAGCAACTCTGCTCTCCTACATGCTCCCCACCCTGATGTTCTGCCTCCACAGGCCCATAGCAATGGGGCCACATGAACATGAACTGACACCTCTGAAACTATGATCCAAAATAAATATTTCATCCTTAGAGATATTTTTTCAGGTGTTTTATCACAGTAATGGAAAGTTGACTAACACAACATATATGTGTGCAGATATACAAATATATATACACATATAAATACACATACATATGTATATATTCATAATTTATCATTTCCTGCAAGTAGTTGCTTTGAAAAGAAACAATAAACCACTCCAGATAATGGACTATTATATATGCAGTGTTTTGGGTCATGTTTATAATGAAAATTGTTAATGGTAATATGATATATTGCACTGAGATGGTTTCTTTCTATTTATTCAATTATTCAAGAAGAATTATTAAAAACCTGCCTTGTGTTGATGCTAGAAAGGACATTAAAATGTTAGGATCCCTTTCATCATTAAAGGAGCCATGAACTTTTGGTAAACAAAGGTATATCTAGTACCCTAACACAATGTGACATGTGCCATGAGACTGAAATGAAAAGGAAGCAGAGGAGGTGGTAATGATTCTGCATTTGGTTCAAGAGAAGATTTTGCAGAGGATAGCAATAGTTTAGAAGATGTATGAAAGATGAGTGGTATTTATTAAAGAAATATAACCAAGTCAACACCATCTCAGGAAGAGGAAATAGTAAGATCCTATGAATTACCTCTTCTAGAACCAAGTCCCCATACCCTTCTATTAGCCAAGATTAGTTGGGGCTCTGCTTAATATTGATTTCCTCCAGTCACCTATTATATATATACCTCATAGCTCTTCAGGGTTTGGAAGTAGAATCTTGATAGTGGACAAGTGATAGAAAAAGTTGATTTATGAGGGAAATTATAGGAAAAGAAAATTTATGAAAATTACTGGTCAGTGAATAAAAGCTAATCATCATTATTAAGCATAATTTATTTATATTATACAACATATTTTTCTCTATATTCGATTTCTCAATAAACAGTGGAAATTAGAATTCCAATTAAGTAGTTCAACAAATCTAGTTGTAAATTTTATCTAAAAAGTCTTATTTCCTTTGGGTCCTTAACTATGTTAATTTTTCCTGCCAACTGAAAAAAGCAGATCATGAACATCCTCTCCAGCTTGTAATGTGATTCCATAAGCTTTAATTCACTTGGAATTTCAGCAACAATGTGGCAAAGAGAGAAGGTATTATTTATCATTATGTAGTATAGGTGTGAAAACTATAAAAAATTCAAGAGGTCTAAGGACTTGTCCTGAACAATCTTACTAATATATGGAGGAGTTCTGGACTTCAAGTCCACAATCAATGCTCCCATAGTAAAAAAGCAGCTATGATATCTTAACTTCTGGTCAAGGAATTCTTCAGACATTTGATGGGTTTTCCTGAGAATAATTTCAAAATATGACCTGAATTTGAAAAAGCTCTCAGGACCCTCCTGGATTCCTTATTTCATTGTCCTGCAGAATAATTACTCGGTTAAAGTTGAACTAATAACACAGGAAGTACTTGATTAAATAATTCTAGAAATTTTGTACAACTTCTTTATTTCACTGCGGATTTGAAAATCTTCATGATTTTATCATTGTATGTGCATATTTTTATTTATCATTTTCATATGGTGCTTGCTTGTTTTTAAGTACTTCTCTCACATTCCTTCCTCCCTTTTCTGTCTTTTTTGCACTTTTATATACACACCAGCATCTAGATTATCCTGTTGTTAATCAAAGCTGTCGTTTTGTCCTATGGCTGCCATAACAAAATACCACAGGTTGGAGAGATTAAATCACAAATTTATTGCCTCATGGTTCAAGAGGCTATAAGTCCAAGATTAAGGGTCAGCAAGGTTGTCTTCCTCTGGAGCCTCTTTTCTTGACTTGAATATAGCTACTTTCACACTGTGACTTACATGTTCATCCCTCAGATTGTCATTATCTGTTATAATGTCCTCTTCTTATTAAGACACTAGTTTTATTGGATTAGTACCTACACTAGTGACCCCATTTTAACATATTAACTTTTTAAAAATAGTATCCCTAAATGAAGTCAGAATCTGATAGTTAAGGGAATTAGGGCTTCAACATGTGCTTTGGAGGGGGAACACAACTCAGCTCACAGCAGGACCTTCTATTTTTCTTATTTTGTGCTTTTGTAGTGCTTGTACCTATGGAAAGAGCATTGACTTGGTTAAATTTCTTCTTGATCAGAATGTTGTAAACATCAATCACCAAGGAAGAGATGGCCACACAGGTAAGACTGGAATGAGAACGTCTCTTGTTTGAGGTACTTATCAATGATCTAGAAGAGTGGTGTGCCAAGGGGGAATGGGCATTGACTGTGGTCAGCCCCAGTGAGAATGGAAGTTGTATCAACTGACATCATTTAGAATTGATGGTAAAGAGTTACAATAAAAAGCAGATTAAATTTTGGTCAGCTTGATTGTTGTGTTATCTATAATCAAGACACCTTCTTCAGGCCTGTACCAGAGGACAGTCCTGTACTTCAGGACTGACCATGCTGCCCTGCATTTGATTTGAGCAATGAAAATACTGCTTGGGAATCTTCATTCTTTTTCTTCTATAAAGATACTAACATTCATTCTTGATAATTAATGTAGATGTGCAAATACTAAAAAATTGTTCTGAGCAAAACAAAGTCTATATAGGTTGACAAGAATAGAATAATTCTTTTGCTTATTGTGTGCTTTCTCCATAATAAAATTAATTCATTATCAAGTGTATCAGCCTTGCTTTCTGTCTCTGAAAATAATGTTGTTACGTGGTGATAATTGCCTTTTGAAAAATCAAAGTATAGTTTTCTTCCTTTCTCCTTTCATCCTTTTATTCTTTTCTATTACAGGATTACACTCTGCTTGCTACCATGGTCACATTCGCCTGGTTCAGTTCTTACTGGATAATGGAGCTGATATGAATCTAGTAGCTTGTGATCCCAGCAGGTCTAGTGGTGAAAAAGATGAGCAGACATGTTTGATGTGGGCTTATGAAAAAGGTATGTTTTTAATCATTGCATCTCTATAGTGACACATTGAAATGTGTGCATAGATTATGTCAATGCATTAATAATTCCTTTACACAGGTGGTAATAAAGTTGTAGCTTAAATTTTAGCATTAATATGCATTCTCTAAATTGGGATTATTTCTACCTTTTGTCACACATTTAACAATATTTTAGGGATAGGATATCAAATTTTATGTATATGAAATAAAGATCAATATGAAAAAGTAAAAAATAATAATAATAATAATAATTCCTTTGCTTGCAAGACTTGTACACTTCTGTTCCTTCTGTAGATTGTGTTTGAATCTCTGGGGACTTGAAGCAGAGTCCAGTAGGCCATCATTAGAGAAACCAACTCCTGCATTGCAGATAAGCTGAAGACATTCTCAGTATTGATACAT
This sequence comes from Glaucomys volans, assembly GCA_020662805.1. Taxonomy (NCBI): domain Eukaryota; kingdom Metazoa; phylum Chordata; class Mammalia; order Rodentia; family Sciuridae; genus Glaucomys; species Glaucomys volans. Next base: position 51,335 of record JAJEJO010053279.1, on the reverse strand, counting down.
TGAAAAAGGGAATGTGCTATTGCATTTCTAGGTACTAAATTGTGGCAGGAAATGGTAGAAGAGTGTAATTAGAGCTAGTATTTATTTCTCTTTTAGGGGGATTTGGATGTGGATTCAAATTTTACAAAACAAATAAATATAAAGAAAAACAGGAATATGTGTGAGAGTAAACCCTGTTGATAATGTCTATGCTAGAAAAATGTAAGGGAGTCAAGATTTGTGTTTGGGCATAAACTTATTTGAACTCAAAGCAGTGAGAACTTGGAATCTGGTGTGAGAACACCTGGGTTATATCAAGTCATGTCTTTGACCTTGTGCAAATTATTTAATTGTGCTGGGCTCATTTCTTTATTTGAAGAACTATAGGTAACAACTCCAACTTCACAAGATTGTAAAAATTAAGTTAAAAAATTCACAAATTGCTTAGATCAGTGGCTGGCACAAAATAAGCATCTAATAATATTTTAATAGTGATATCAGTGATAGTATTAGTAGTAGTAGTTCAGAAATAAAGGTGATAACACATTTTTCATTTCAAGGGAAAGGTAACTAGAGACGTTCAGAGATGAAACACCATCTTTGTCATTGATCTTTAAGATACATTGGACCTCATAAGTGAGTCCTACATATGCATATAAGCTTCTAAGGAGTTTAGATTTCTTAGGTGACATGAGAGAGTATATATTGTAATTGAAATTATGGAATTAGACTGAATACTGAAGATTAAGACTTTTAAGAAGCATTTTACTTATTATGTTAACTTTGATGACTGCATTTTTAGGATGTTTAAAGTATATAAAGAAATATATTTCTCTGTTTTAATGCTACAAACACAAAAGGCTATACTAAAAATATAAATTACTAAGCTGTAAGATTTCTTATCATACTAAGTTGAACTAAAAGCTTAGCTGGCTGAAGTAGGATATGAAAGTCCATCGATGAAAAGGGAGATGGATTTTGGTCAATAGAAATGGGGAGTTGTTTTAAGCATATAGACAAGATGGGAAAACATACAGATCTGAAGGCTGCTAGTGTAAAAATGACATGGGAGTTGCTTTAATAAAGGCAAATGAACAATAATGGAGCCATAAATAATAAGATAGGTACAGACCTGCTGTCTTTTTTTGTTTTTATTTTTTGAGTATTGTATAAATACAAGTATCTCCACCTTTTCACGTATCATATCTGCACAATGAACTTTTACAAACTGAACCTACCCTGTACACGGATGATGAATGTGAACATAACCAACACTCTAGAAGCCTAACTTACATTGTCTTTCAATCTCTCCCCCAAGAAGTGTACACTTCCTACTGACATGGTTAGTTTTTCTTCTTTTTGCGCGTTAAATAAGAGAATGCTATGGTAGGTATGTACTACTTTGTGTCTGGTTTCTTTGTGGCATTTTGTGAGATCGGTCCATATTGCAGGACATTGTAGATTGTTCATTCTTATTGTCGAATAGTGTAATGTTTTGTGACCAGATCAAAGTTATATATTCATTTTGCTTTCTTTTGCCATTTAGATAATTTCCAATTTGGGACTCTTAAAAATATAGTCCTTTGAACATCCATATGCATGTATACTGTGCATTTCTTTTGATGGATATATTAATGCATTTCTGTTAGTACAAAGAAATTCTCCTTTGTATTAAAAAATAATTCTAGGTAGCTTGATAGTTGAAGTATCAGCTGCAAAATCTTAAATATTCTGAAGCCTTAGGAGGCCTGACTAAGTTCTACTCACTCAAAGCATTACATTTATTCAAGTGATTCTCAGACAGCATCTCTTAAGAAATGTGAGTTTCAGAGTAAGACTGTTTACAAAGCATTAGTCTTCCGGAAGGCAGCTCAGAAATTGCTGCTGCAGCTATCTCTTCACAGGGGTTGACTTTGTTTGTTTGTAGTTGATTGAGAGTGATAGTTGAAAACTGGCTTTACTTTTATTTTTTTGTGGAATTCCACACCTTACAAAACAATGAATCATTGTATAAACTCCTAAGATTTCCTGCCAAGCCACAACAAAAATCCTTTAGAGGACTTGCCCACTGATCTCTGCAACACATGCCATATTTGTCACCTTTATTTGTTCATCTAATGTGCCAGGCATCAAAATTGGATTACATTATTACTTGAATTTTAACAAATTGAATGTTAGTGCCCAGGAGACAGATAGATGTTTTGCATATGTTCTAGGGCAAAGCAAGTCAAACCAGCAAAATGAAATTATTGCTATTTTCTCTTGCTGGAGAAATGTTGCATTGTTTTCATATATTTAGAGAGGATTCAAATGACCTGGTTGATACAGTCAACAGTGCACGGTTTCTGTTTTCCTTGAATAAAGAAATGCTTCCCTTTATCCCTTGGAGAGGGAGTCACCAAATTAATTGATATAGTACACAAAAACTTTCCTGAGCAATTTGGAAATGAAGCTGAGGAAGTACTAAATCTCTTCATAGAGCTCCTTCTTTATAGAACAGAGGCAGTAAAGGAATGGCTCCATCATGCTTTACCAATACCATATGCTATCCCAGGAGGGAGAAGTTAGACGGGAGCTTCAACAAGCAGGGTCAAGATGAAAAGGAATACTTTTCAATGTGCTTAAGTAGAATAGCTCTCCTACTGTACACTCTGAAGAGAAGACAGTGAAGTCTTTTTCAACAGAATGTGTCTTTGGTTCTAAACCAAACTGTTTGGCAGACTCAAACTAACTAAATTTTAGCTAACTATCTCTTTGCTATTCTGATATAGTACATTCAGGTGCGTTTTGGAGTTCTGGAAAGTTATCTACTCTCTTTTGGAATATTTTTAAAACAAGAGTCTATCCACCATGGGTTCCCGTGGAATCAGAAATGAAGAATACTTTCTATTTACATAGCCCTTTTAATCTAAAGAGATCAGAATCAATCTCAGAAATAATTTTCTTGGTGCCCTTGATTCTACTGGGAAGCCTACTGGTTAAGTTTCAATATTTCTCTGCTCGACTGCTTAAAGTTCCAATTTCACAGTATTTAGAGTGTTTCTCCTCTCCATGTCCCCCGCCTCTTCTTTTTTACTGTTATATCTGAAAGTGTAGCGATAGCGGTCTCACTCACTTGGATTTGTTCTGCCCTTTCCCTGGGGTACAAAGGACTTGTATGAATCAATTTAAATTGGCCAGAAGAAATAGCCAGCAGCTTGCTTATGTTCAAATCCTCTGCCCTAATCACCAGTATGGAAAACCCATTGAAAAGACCTACACATAATCTTACATCCATTGCATTAAAGATGAAACTGCCGAATTGAAAAGATCTCAGCCAATTAGAATTGAACACATAGCTCAATAGTGTGTCTGGCAGTTAGATTTGAAAAGGCTGCCTTTGACAAAGAAAAGCACTCCTTTATGTCAGGCTGTTTAGGGTCAGAAAATAACCCAAACCAGAAACAGAACTAAAAACTTCTGATTTGCTTCAGTACTGACACCAGTTAAAGTAATTTAGAGAGGCTCCTCTCCCAATATCTAATTACTCAGAGTACAATATTTGTATACAGCAGAAGCCCTCTAATTCACAGTGACAGGGAGCTGGAGTTGGAGAATTAGTGAGTAAGTGAGCAAAAACAATAAAAATCAAGACTCCTGTCCCATGATATATACTCCGTTCATTCCTTTTGACAAGTGTAGTATGGTGTGAATAATTTATAGTAAATGTACTATAGTGTATTCTGTACAAGTAATGAAATCTTACAGTCGTGAGTTTCTACAGGTTTTAGCCAATAAAAAATAACTGGGAAATGAAGTGAGGAAGGAACAGAAGAAGAGGTGGGTTCATTCAATTATTTCATACATTTATAACAATGAATTCACAGACTGCTTCTACATTAAATTCTTACGTATTAGAATTTATTTCCTAGTTTACTGAATAGTTAGTAATTTAGTGAACTTAGTTTAGTGTGCTGAAGTAGATTTGGAGTGAAGCAAAGGAAGGGTTAAACAAAAGATTTAGATGGTATTTCAAAATCAATGAGTTTTTTTTTTTTAGTTTGTTTTTTGATTTTTTTGTATACTGGTTACCATTCTACAAATGTAGTTGTTCTTTCTTTTAAATATAAATAAATAAAATAACAATGACCTTATTAGAATGAGAATTTCTATTATTATTTGGAGACAAGTTCCAAATTTTTTGAACGATATTAACTGCAAGAATATACATAATTAGAATGAATTGTGAAGAGAAGTTGCATTTATTAAGAACCTATTGCATATGCATATATAATTTAATTATCAATGTATGCCTATGAATGGGTATTATCCTTCCACTATAAAGAGTTTGAGACTTACAGCTGTTAAGTCACACGGCTGATAGTAGAGAGGTGGTACCAGAGGCCTATCTTATTGCAGAGTTCAAGCTTTTACCACCACACTCAAAAATCAATCATCTCTAAGGTCAAATTCCATCTTAGTACTCAGCAGCCTTAAATCAGTTATTTAATTTCTCTCAAACCTTATCCTCAAATTTAAAATGAGGAAATTAACAACCACTATGGAATTCCAATGAGGGTTAAGGATAAGATATAAATGCTTGGAACATAACAGACTCTCAATAAAAAAATGGGGATAAGTTATTGTTAAATGCAGATCAGAGATTCAATTGAGTCTGTATAACTCCCAAATCTCACAGTCTTTCCTAATCTACAATATGCTTTAGCATACAATAAGAAATGTGTGTTAGGGTGATGGGCATCCTTTATAAGCCTACTGATGAAGATGTGTGTTCTGGCCAAACACCACTGGACAATCCTGGCATATAGAAAAGCATGTGTTGTATCATTGTATTGATATTTCTTATTTATGACTCAAGTTACACTATTACTTCTAAAACTTCCAGACTGAAATAAAATCAAGGAGATTTTGAAAATCACTCTTCAAAATATTATGAAAGTAATTCAAATCCATTATTATAATATGAAGAGTTGCATGCAATTATATAACACTATTTTAAATCTCCAGCATAAATTCACAAGCTTCTTTACTACATCAGGGTTCTTCCTCACAGCTAAGGAGGAATGTCAGAGTTTGTGATCATGTTTCCAGACTGCCACACCATCTGACTGCTAGATTCTTTTACTTAGATATCTAAGGAATATGCACAACTCAAAATTGAACTCAACATCATTTTTATCCTCATAAATTTGTTTCTCCTACTGTGTACCCCTTATTCATTCTGTATGTAACTCAATAGCATTGCTCTCCACTTTGCCACCTAATTTACAAATCTAGAATGATGCCTGACTCCTTTTTTCTCCCTCAACTTCTCACTCCCACACACATCCCTATGCATTCAGATGGTTTCCTTTGTTTTACTTTAAGAGTATATTTTGAATCTATCCTCTTTATTTTTATTATTTTTTATTTTTAAAGAATGGATTTGGATTCATTGCACACAAATTATAGGGTATGACTTTTCATTTCTCTGGTTGTACATGATGTAGAGTCACACCATTTGTGTAATCATACATGTGCATAGGGTAATGATGTTTATCCTCTGTATTTTTATTACCACTTTTTAAATTCAAACTTTTATCATCTTTCTCCTGATAGCCCTATTTTAATAGCCTAGTAACTAGTTTTTGTCATTGTTTTCTTGTTTTTCTTTTCAGCATCTTTTGGATCTCCTTATCCAGTGGTAGGGTGAGAAATATATATTCAAGATGCAAATAAGGTCCTATCATTCCCTAGCTTAAAACCCTTCATTGAGACACTATCACTGATAGGAAAAAGTCCTAGCTTGTTATCCTAGACTTTCATTTCCTGTGTATTCCCTGACTTGCAAACCTCCTATTCAATCACTTTTTCCTTATGGGTGACTCCAAGTGTCACAATCTTCGCTATATTCATTATGACACCAGGATTCATTCATGCTCTGTTTTACACATGCTGTAAACACCAACTTAGCAATCTGCACAATATGTTGCCCTGTGAGGCAACATCTATGAACACAATATCATGTTATTCCATCTTTCAAAATATTTTCTCATGCTTCTACACCCTCCCCTTCTCTCTGCCCAACTCCACTTTAAATTTCTGATTTCCCCTTAGCCTTCAAAACCTTTTTTGGGTCTTCTTTCAAAAAGTCTTCCCTGATTCCAGTTTAGAATACACATTGTTTCTTTACATTTGACTCTATTACGTGTACACCCTTACCTTTATGTTCATCATTCCATCCTTCTCCTACCAAATCATAAACTTCCTGAGAATAAGCATTTGGTATACTGCTCTTAAAGATCTTCTAAGATCTTAAATTCAATGGATGACTCCTAATAAATGTTCAATACATGCTTGATGAAATGAAATAGAGAAAGAGGAGGAAGACATTTTAGATATAATATTCTATTCCATGTCCCACTAAATGACACCTGGTGAGATAATGTTATCAAGAATACTAATTGCCCCTACTCTGTTGTCTCTGTAGCTATGTCTATAAATAGTGTTGGTTTCTTATTAACTGCAAGATCCTAATATTCAATTAAATAAGCAGAAGGTCTTAAAGAATGCTCTAAAACTCCTCTCTCTATCCATCAGAATGGTGAAGACTTCCCTCTGGCCAAAATGCTTTCCATCTCCCTTTTGCTTAATCAACTCATTTTCATCTTCTAAACTCAGTTTAAAATACAATTCCTCAAGGAACTCTTCCTTAACCCCTCCAGACTCCTGTACAATTTCACCATTTTGCACATTCACAGCATCCTTTACCTTTTTTTTCTAGAGCTTGATTAAATAAAATTCGAGTGAATATATAATTATTTTTCTTTGCCAATAGACACTTTTCATTATAAGCATAAAGAGCTCTTCTATTCCAACACTGCATCTCTCATATCTACTACTATTCACTCATTCAACAAAATTTATTGCCAGTCATACAGTGATAGACACTGTATTAGGAACAGAGCAGGGGGAAAGTGAGCAAGAGAGACAAAAATCTCACTGCTTTTAGAAAGTTCACATTTCTAACTGGAAGGAATGGGTCAAAAGTGAGAAAATAAAATAGAAATTTTCAGGTAACAATAAGTGCTATGAGTAAAAATAAATAGAAAATGCTGTGGTGAGTAAAATGTTTAAAGATGCTGTCTAAAATTAAGTATCCATGAAGCAAGAACCGACTACCTAATGGGAAGCTATTGGAACTGGTTGCAATATATGCACAAGAAACTTAAAAATAGGAAGGAATGGGAAAAGGAAAGTAGAATGGAAAGGAGAAGAGGAAAAAAAGAAGAATAGTGAAATAGCTTAGTTTTTGGTGTGTGTGTGTGTATGTGTGTGTGTGTGTGTGTGTGTGTGTGTGTAGGTTCTCTTGGCAAAAGCATTTATTTATGTCAATTCTTGTCTTAAGGTGAAGAACCGGTGGCCCTCTTGTTTGGGCTTGGTGATTAACTAATAAAGATAATAGATCAAAGGGACTGTGAGTTCTCTCTGTAGTATAAGGCTGACATCTTTCAGATTTAAGTCATGAGAAGATGTAGCAAGTCAGGAATTTCTGTTGCCTCTGATAGAACTGATGGTGTGTGGGATCAGAATTGTCAGGAGGAAGATGAGTCATAGGAAGTTAAACATTAAAAGTCATTATCTGATCCCACTTTTCGGTGTTCTGAAGAAGTAAGTTTTTAACATGATAGGATGTAAGATATTAAAATAAAGGGCAAAATTTCATATGTTATTGCAGTGAAAGTTTTATTTTTTGACTTGGAGTTAAATTAAGGCTGGGTTGCTCCTTCAGTGATCTGGAATGTGGAATATATGAGGTCAATAATAATTCCCTGGCTTTTATAATCAAGACCAAATCTCCAGGTTCTCTACTTATCCTTGGATCCTAAGGACCTCCAAGTCACAAAATCAAGGAGAATATTTCAATGCTCATATCTTTGCCATCAATCTCCAGATCCAGTTATTAAAAGTAATTCTCATGGCACGGGATAATAATCAGCATTAGTTGTTTCTAGAGTGAAAAGATGAGAATGGAAGAAAACCATAGATCATACTTCTTAAATAATGATGAAGCCCTGTTGTGTGCATGGTCCTGATGTAGATTCTAAATTATCTTTGTAGCATCTTTTTGGACAAAATTGTAATCTTAAAAACCTAGGTTTGAAAGGAACTATTCAGCAAGTTGCAAGTTAGGAGGTTTGGGAAGAGAAATCACACCCAATGTAAGCAATAAAGGAACACAAGAAGATAAATTAAAGAGAAAGCATGGAATTTGGGGAATACACAGAGGGGAGCAAGAAATGAAAGAGACTTCATGCTGGCAGGGAAATCACATTTGCCAAACCCTCAGGTGCTCCAGTGAATAATACTCTGAAAGTACAAATCATTATAATAACTGCATTAGGCTAATAACATAGCAACCTCATATTTGGGTAAAATACTTGGTTGTAGATAGTAAATTCTTAGATATAGGAAAACATTTTATTTAATTAGTGGAAGTTTGATTATCTCTGGATGTGTTCCATTAGTGTACCTTGGTTATTTGAGTGTATCCATTATCAGGAGTTTGGTTTAACAAGTCCATTTATTGAGCTCCACCGAGGTGTTTTTCTGCTTAACTCCTTGTGGTCAAGTGTTGCAGAGCCGGGCCTTAATAGTTTTCAGGTTTCTTTGTGTACACGTTAGTGGCTTGTCAGAGCAGTTCTAGCAGTGGAGCATTTCCATATAAGGGTGCCTTAGCCCTCAGTTAGCAGGAGTTGGGAAATCAGACAGAGATGCCTTCCAGAGCTGAGGGGGCCTCTTGGCATTTCTCTGGCAGCCACATGCTTATCATCAGCCAGAACCCAGGCACTCATTAGGCTCTTGATGAAAAGCATCCCAAAGAAAATGCCAGCAAATTGTGCCACTGTGCTGGCAGGAAATTAAAACTGCTCAGAGCAAGTGGAGCCAAGAGAGCTGTTGAAATGAAAGGTAACATCAAGGGTGTGATCACTGACTCACACAGACATTCAGGATTCAGGATGCAGCTTTCTGCTTCACTGGGGAAAGCATGAGGACTTCTCGTCTGTCAGCTAGAGTCAGTTCAACCGAGGGGCTGAGACAGGCAGAGAGGTGAATTCTGTGAATTAAGCTTTGCTGTGCTTGGGTAAACACTAGGGTTTTGGGTTGTTTTCTTTCCCCTAAAGAAGCCTCTCCTAGGAAAACCAGAAAACAAGAACAGTTTTTTTGTTTTTCTAACTCAGAACGCTTAAAGACCAAATTAAATTAAAGAAAGATTCCGAAAGTACTCCATGGTGGTAGAGTCAGACAGAATGGAGGGCAGACAGAAGCTCAGAACCCATGAATCTAGCAAGGGACAAGTGAAGGGACTCCGTAGTTCCAGTGGGGTACTTTGTGAGTGTGGCTACTTTAATGCTGAGGCTAAAATGACCAGCAGAGGAAGGACAGCTGGCAGCACCAACACACAAGCAAGGGTCCAGAACTCTCCACTGAACTGAGTGTGGTAGTCAGAGTAGTGATCACCCAAAGATGTGGAGGACTTGCTCTTCGGAGCCTGTTAATATGCAAAGGAGAACTCGGTTTGCTAATATGCTGACTTTATGAGAAGAGATTAGCCTGGATTTTCCCAAGTAAGTCCACTGGAATAACAGAGGTCCTTAAATGTGAAAAAAAAAAAGACAGACATAGAAGTCAGTGATATGAAGACGACTCAATCACTGCTGGTTTTGAAGCTATAGGAAAAGGGCTGCAAGTTAGGGAAATGGGCAGTCTCTAGAAGTTGGAAAAGGCAAGGAAACTGACTCTTCTCTTGAACTTCCAGAAAGGAGTGCAGCCCTACTGACACCTGGAGCCCAGGGGAATCATGTTGGACTTCTGACCTTTCAGAAGCACAGATAATAAACTTATTGCTTAAGTTACTAAACTTGTGGTAATTAACAAAAGCACCTATAGAAAATGAATATTTGATATGTAGAAAATATATCTGGAGTTGAGTTCTAACAAGGGGTTCCCAAGTTCACCTAGAATACTCGGGCAGGGGGGAAGTAAGACAAGAAAAGAGAAGATCTCAAAGGCACATTTACATGCTAGAACTCTCAGGCAGATTGAACTATTCTATTTCATCTTGAAGAGTCTTTGAAGGCTGCATTATCATTTCTAGTCTATAAATTGGGACCTTTTTAAAATATAAGACAAGTTGGACATGGTGGTACATACCTGTAATCCAGCAACTTGGAAGCTGACGCATGAGGATTGCAAGTTCAAGGCCAGCCTCAGCAATTTAGCAGAGCCTTAAGCAACTCAGCAAGAGCCTGTCTCATAATAAAAAATGAAATGAAAAGGGCCAGGGAAGAAGCTTAGTGGTAAAGCACCCCTGGGTTCAATCTCTGTTCTCCCCAAAATAAAATGAAGTGTAAGACAAATAGTATTCTTCAATTAATTAAAATCCTTCAGTGGCTCACCAGCTTATCTATACTAAAATTCAAACTATGTACCCTACCCTATAAAGTTCTACATCATAGAACTTGGGGACCTTGTTAGAAAAGCAACACTCACACCCTACTCTAGACCTTTTCAAACTGAACCTATCTATTCCTGAAGATAGAACTCAGGAATCCGTGTTTTAACTTGCATTCCTAGCAATATTTTATTTTTTGTGGGAACTGGTTGGAGGGATTGAACCTAGGGTATCCCAATCAGCTGGGCAAGCACTCTACTACTGAGCTACATGCCCAACCCTCCAAGTTATTCTTACACACACTAAAAAGTTTGAAAAGCACTATTCCATACAAAGGTAGACCACTCTCATCCTCACTTGCCCTGCTGCAGACACACGGGTCTCCTTTGTTTCCTGAACATGGCATGTTTGCTCTTTTCTTGGGGTTTTTATATTATCTTTTATCTCTGCCTTTTAGGCTTCCCTTTGAAACTTGTCTGTTGGCTAATGGCATTCAGGTTCTTGAGTTTTCCCTGATCATGAACACACAAGAATCCAAATAAACAGTGCTCATGGAACTGGTCCCCATTATTTTATCATTACCTATGTCTATGATTTGAGGAAAAAGAGAGAACCATCAGTCATGAATAGAAAGCTAAAGGTGATAAGAAAATGGACATGAATTATTAACTATGTAGTTGGCTTATATGTAAGTTTTGCTACAAGTTTTTTCATTTGTAATCACAATAGTTTTCATTTCTTAAAAAAAGGTGGTATTGGGATATTACCTTTGGGAAAACATTTAGTGCCAGTAAACATGGTAACTTTTCTAGCTCATGACCTTACATAAACTATTCATTCAAACTTTTTTGAAGGGAGGACTTGATAATCAAACACTACTGCCAGCACATACTTTATACATTAGCTAGTTGTGTGCTGAACCAATGTTAACTATGGATCTTCTGTGATGGATGAACACCTGTGCTTTTCCAGTTTCTAAAGTCTGCCTAAAAATGGCAATGGGTCCTGTTATAGTTTGATAAGATCTGAGAGTTGATGGTTTTTCTCTTTTATAATTTAATTTCAGTGGATTGTTTTTGTAGTGAAAACATAAAGGATTATCAAAGTTTAATTCTATTGAAAATCAATGTTTTACTCAGAAGAGCATTTAAAATTTTTTATCTTTCACAATAATAAGTTTCTATTGCAATTAATCAACTCCAGAATGTCAGTGGCATTTCTTAATCTCTTAACATTCCAGGATGGGCAGTTCTCGTCAGTAGATGGCTTTCTCCCAACCTCTAGAACCTCAGAACTCTCTGCATCCATAGGGGAAGTAAAAGAAGTATGGACTGTATCCTAAAGTTCAAATTTGAAAGTGACATCACTTTTTTTTATACTCTCTTGGTAAGGTTATGTCACAAGGCCACAGTTATATGTGAGCAGATGGAAATGTTATCCCTGGATAGGCAGCCATTCCCAGGAACAATATAACTCTGTGAAAGAGGACTACAAAATCTATGGGCAGTCAACTGTTTGCACTACAGAAACCCATGTTATTTATTTTAGCACTGTGCTTTACTGGAACTGCCAAACAAATGTAATGCACAATCACAGCAATTATAGTTACTAGATATGTTTTGAACCCTTTTAACCATTCCTTATTATATACTCCCTTAATACTTGATAGTTCCTCATTTAGAAATCTCATTATTCCTTAATTGTTTGTTCAACTACATTGCAAGCTTCTTAAGGACCACGGTTACCTCATGCATTGTATCACTGGTACCTACCACAGTGCCTCACATACAGTCATCTTAATAAAATATTTCGAATAAATGAATGAAGATACTAAATTTGTACTGCAACACATTATCCCTTAAGATAAGCCCTATTTATAAGCTATTTCCAATCATTTTTGGATTGATGGTTTACTGAATAAATCAAGCTGAAATTAAGATTCTTCGTTCTTTTGTCATTTCATAAAGGTCATGACGCCATTGTCACACTCCTGAAGCATTATAAGAGATCCCAGGATGAACTGCCCTGTAATGAATATTCTCAGCCTGGAGGAGGTACCACCTTTTTATTGAATTTTCCTTGCTGTGCCAATCATGCCAAAAGGCAAACTTGTGTCTCTGTTATTATCATTCTGGGGGCAGTGGGAGAGCATAAACTTTGTCAGATTAACCTTATTTTCTGAAAAATTTTATCTATGTGAGAATGAATTTAAAGAAGCCTCCATTTAAGCTATTTTCTAACTCTCATTAATTCATGGTTTCTCCAAGTTTAAGTTTACCTGGATTGGATGTGTATGAGGCTTGGGCAAGAGTAGGAAGGCTTGGGTAGGCTAAGGAGTCATTTTCCGTTTCAGTTATCTAGTAAGGCAGGGCAGAGAAGACTCATAGCCAGACACAAATTAAATCTGCTGGAGTCTGCTACAAATTGGATTTCTTTTTAATCTTTTTATGCACTTTCTAAATAAACACTTGTAGTACAGTTTCAGTATCCAGAGAATAGATTTGGGCCTTAGGCTATAGTTTTTCTTGGTTTCATCACCTGTTTCTTTTTATAATGTTGAACTTTTATTTGGAAAAAAATGATTGCTTCTTTCAACTCTATTATATAATTTGATTTCTAGATGGCTCCTATGTGTCTGTTCCATCCCCACTGGGGAAGATTAAAAGCATGACAAAAGGTACTTGTAAATGGGACAATTGTCATATTTTATTACTCAGGATAATTATTGCCTGAATATGATAACTTTCTATTTTTTCACATATTATGAATAATGACTATTTTACAAGCATAAGCAATATTATCAACAGATCATCTTTTTCATAATTAACCTTATCTTTTATGCCTTTTCAGTTCATGAAGATATGACAGTGAAAATTTCATGAGTTTTAAAGAATGATCAATTCTCATTGTGCTTTTTAAATATTTGTATTTTTGAATAAAATATAAATTACAGATACTAAGGTTTAGTTTAGAATTGGGAATGGATGTACCTTGGAAAAAAATTAGGAAAAACATAATTCTTTTCCAAAAATAACTCAAATAATACTTTGGGAACTCTTTTGAATGTTTGCTATATACCACAATTAACACCACTGGACCAGAAGAGTATAAAATATGATTCCATTATCAATTTATATCTAACTATTTAGAATATGCAGGTTTTTTGTTTGTTTGTTTTTTAATTGCAGTGCTGGGGATTGAACCCAGGGCCTTGTGCTTGCAAGGCAAGCACTCTACCAACTGAGCTATATCCCCAGCCCAAATATGCAATTCTTTAAAATTGTTTTTTAGTTTCGGGTGTTTCTTCAGAATACTTGAAGTGCTTGTTTTCTGTCATTTAATTTGCACCCTATAGAAGTTTAGTTTATTGATATTTGACTTAACCTATTGAAGGAATTGACCAGATAAGAACTGTAAAATGATGTTATATAAACTGCACTCTAGAGATGCTGTGTCCTGAAGGCAAGCTGGTTGATGACCAGATAAGGAATAAATCCATAGACCTAATAACAAAGGTGTAGCAACTGAGACAGAAACCTAACAGGCTTTTAGTGTCAGGGGAAAAGGGTCATTTGCAATAAGGCTTTGATATCTCCAAGTAGTCAATTATAGTTGGAAAATTAAATATTATTCAGGACAAGTTTGGGGTTAAATATACATATATGTGCATATATGTGTATGTATATATATATGTGTGTGTGTGTGTATATATATATGTATATATGTATATATATATAATGTAGTACACATCCACATATGTGCTTTTTAATCTTAAAAAGTATAATGACAATTCCTGTTTGCAGAGAAAGCTGATGTTCTCCTCCTAAGGACTGGATTGCCTTCACATTTCCATCTTCAACTCTCAGAAATTGAGTTCCATGAGATTATTGGCTCAGGTAACCTAAGAAAATATAGGTCTACTTTAATTAAATGAGCTCAAGATAATACATATTTATTCATTTTAAACAATTTTAGGTTCTTTTGGGAAAGTATATAAAGGACGATGCAGAAATAAAATCGTGGCTATAAAACGGTAAGCAAACAAATGAAAAAAATTATCATCTAGGTAGTTGTGACCTTTGACAAGTATATATATGGCCAGCCTCTTCATCAGTTGATGAGAACTTCCTGTTGCTGCCATTTCTAGTTATCGAGCCAACACCTACTGCTCCAAGTCAGATGTGGATATGTTTTGCAGAGAGGTGTCCATTCTCTGCCAGCTCAATCATCCCTGTGTAATTCAGTTTGTGGGTGCTTGCTTGAATGATCCCAGCCAATTTGCCATCGTCACTCAGTACATATCAGGAGGTTCTCTCTTCTCCCTCCTTCATGAGCAAAAGAGGTATGAGTCTGTTGTTCTGACTTACCGTTGAACATAGCATTTAACATGACATTGAAATTACCCTGAGACATTTCTGAGGTTTTCTGATTGGATGAACCTTCACCTTTGGAAACCTCTGAGTACTAGCAAGTGTGGCATTTAAATATGGCTAATAATTTATGACTAATTATTGTATTTCAAAAAATAGAAATACCTCTGTGACTTCTTAATAGAAATTAAGTTGAAGGTAACAAATTCAAAGACCTGAAATTGGCAGCTGAAACTTATTATTACACTGTTTGACATAACAATAAAGCAGATATGTATAAAACTCAGAATAAAATAATTACCAAGGAACACCATATTTACAAAAGGAAGTAATAAAAAGAAACAATCTTGCACAAGCCTAATTTGAATTTATTTCCTAGATCTTTGCATACAGTAATTAGAATGTGGTTTCATTCAGTGATTAAAATAGATCTTTACATTATTAAAAGAATTTAAATGTAATACAAATAAATTTGAAAATCAAGTACAATATTTTAAATGAAAGGTATTGTATATCTGAGTTGAGTTGACCTAAAATTAAGCATTTTCTGAGGAAGAAAAGTTATTTTTCCAGATTTGTTAAACTTTTCATTTAACCTTCAATGAATAAAAAATAGATTAAAATGACACAGAAAAAACAAATCATACATACGTTGATTTCTTTTAAAAGATGTGACATTGGTTTTGACTGTTTGCTCTCCACTGAATCTATTTTTAAATTCCAGGATTCTTGATTTGCAGTCTAAATTAATTATTGCAGTAGATGTTGCCAAAGGTATGGAGTACCTTCACAACCTGACACAGCCAATTATACACCGTGACTTGAACAGGTATTTTTTTTCCTAATAATGAATGTAGAATAGTATAACTGACTAGTATGCTAAGATAGATTAAGTAAAGATACATTTTAGATTTACTGCAGATCAGGATTTTCACCCTACTCTGTGTACAAGAAATGGGCTACCATAAGTCCAGGCAATAGAGAGTTTTGTCTTTTACCAAAATAAAAGGCTGTATAAAACTGCTTCTCAGGTATCTTACAAATCTAGAAGGAATGTCCAGAATGATAGTGCTGTATGTAGAATGGCACCAATGAACCAGAGTCATGTACCTCATGACAGTGTTCCCATGACAGTGGAACAGTGGTCCCATAAGATTATAATGGAGCTGAAAAATTGCTATAGCTCAGTGACATTGCAGCCATGTAAAGTGGTGTGGTGCACCATGTCATGTTTGTGGAAGTGCTGATGTGAACAAACCACAATGTTGCAAGTATAGAAAAGTATTGCCCAAGCAATTATGTCATGGTACCCAGGTTTTGATAATGATAATTTAGCACCTATGTTCCTGGACTAAGTATTGGTGCTATACTTTTTATCATTATTTTAGACTACCTCTTTGACCTACTTAAAAATAAAAACTACTGTAAAGCAATATGGCATGTTATGCTGTCAGCAGCCTCATAAATCTCATGCATCAAGAGATGTTACTGCATCTCTTGGATCAAGCAATCGTATTTAGTGATTGACCTATACTATCTTTGTGTAAGAATACTCTGTGATGTTTGTACAATGACAAAATCACCCCTAACAATGGATTTCGCAGAACATATCCTCATACTTAAGCAAACACATGATTATACTTTTCAGGTAAGGAAAATCAGAACAAGAATTAAGCTCATTGTAAGCCAATTCTCCAAAACCAAAGGTCAAATGATTTCTCTGATAAGTGGTTGATGATACATAATGGGGGTGGGGGAAGGTAAGGGAAGAATGGAAAAAGGATGGATTGTGTAGAGGGAAATGAGGGGCAGGGAGGGAGTGGGGGAAGGAAAGATAATAGAATGAGACAAACATCATTACCCTATGTACATGTATGAATATGCAAATGGTATGACTCTACTTCGGGCCCAACCAGAGAAACGATAGTTGTACTCCATTTGTGAACAATGAATCAAAATAAAAAAAGAATCAAGCTCATTTACTATTAAAGAATGTCATGTCGCATACAAAGTCACTTGATAGAGGAGGATGCTATCTGAAGTACTACTTTGTGCTACCATTTTAGTATTCTGGTATTAGTAAATTCAGCCAAACTAGAGTAGGTTGTTTACCTACCTTTCATGTGAAGAGCCTTTCATGTGAAATAGAGACTTGAAACAAATGTAGGATCAAAATGCCCCAATGGTGGAATGCCAGGGGATTTCAAAAATTTTCTTAAATAGTAATCCTCTCTCCAAGCAAATTCTTACACAAAAGGCCAATATACAAAATGGGCCACCTTTGGTTAAGGCAGAGAATAAGGGTAGAAAATCTGTTCACTTGAACATTTCCCACTTTTTAAGCCAAGAGACCCTGGGTCACTTCTGTGGAATCCCAAAGGCACTGTAGAGAATAACTGGGCAACCACTGATCAAGTTTATTAAACAAGTCATATTATTCCATATGTCAATAAGGTTCATATGGTTCCTGTATATAGTCCTTTAAACAAACCCCACAATTTTGAAGCTACTAAATATTAATGAGTTATTCTATTCAACATCTATTTGGACATCTACTATGTTTTATACTTGGCACAGTAAAGCTTGCAAAGAGAAACTGTCCCAAAATCTACTTTTAAGGATCCTACATTCTAAGAGGAAACAAGTACTCACCTAAATATATTTTAAGGTACAAAATAAGAAGTTCTATAAAAGATAGAGTGAAACTTTCTATAAACTTTAAGAACAAAGAATGCTAATTACTTCTGAGGAGTTCATTGTCAGCTCCATGGAAGAGGTGACATGTGAGCTAGGTCCTGAGGGATGAATAGAATTCAGAAGAGCATTCTAGGCTCACAGAAGACATTTATAAAATAGATAGAGATTAGAAAGTTAAAGGCATGCATAGGAACTATGAATAACTTCATCTTAGTGTACAAAACATATGTGTGCTTAGCATTTTAGTATGTGAAGTAGACAATTGGGAAAGAAGTATGGAAAATGGAACAAGAGCACAGAAATCAGTATAGGCTATCCTAGGGTTTTGACATTGTTCTGTAAGAAAAAGTAGGCACTAAGGATGTTTGAGGTGGAAATTACAAATCTAAGAGCACATTATGGAAAGAGTAATCTAATCTATAGTAAAAGATAAACTTGAAGGGAAAGTTAAGAACCTGCTGAGGCAGTTACTGCTCTCTTCTATGAGAAGCAATAGAAAGCAGAATTTCACTACTGGCAAGTGCAAAGGAAAGGAAGAGACAAATCTGCAAGTAGAGAGAAAATTAAATCAGACATGAGAGTGGTAGAATCTTAGAAGTAAATAATATGAAACTCGTTTATAATTACTTACTGGTTTTCAGATATAAGTCATTTCTTTGCTTTTAACTATAGGTTCTTTACCTCTTTGCAAAACACATATGTTAATAAACATAATTTTTTTCTTTGAGTTTTGCTAACAATATTTAGGAAGCAGATTTAGATGATACATTAACATAATGCAAACTGATGATTATGAGTTTAGGGATTGTTACTTTACCACCATAACCACCTTTGCAAATAGTATTAAAACAAATGAGTGATGAGTGCAAGTTTTCTCTAACCTTAACTCTTCATTTGTGAGACAATTAAATGTACATTCCATTGCCCTGTAAGTGCAAATTGTTACCATCAGTTATACAGCAGAATCAAAAATATAAATGTTGACTAAAAGTGAATATAAAATATTGACTATATAACAGATGCAGGTTTATACTTACACTTTTTGCTTTTCTAACATAAATGCTTAAATTGCATGAAAAATTCTTCAAAATTTATGAAACATAGATACTTATAATATACTAGGTCCCTACTAGTGCATCTATTATTTGTGGACATTTTTTAGCAATATTTAATCTGTAACAACAATAAAACATTCAGTTGTCCAGATTAATGTAGGCTCAAAAAACATGCATCCTTCCCTCTGAGGGTTTAGTACCATCTAATTGGGAATATAGGTCATATATCAGGAAGCAACTAAATTCAAAATGATTAAGGATCAAAATGATTAAATAGCTACTTTAGCAACTTTAAAACAGCAACTTTAAAGGGATTGCAAGTCAGTGAAAGATCAAAGTAGAGTGGAATGCCTTCTGAAGGCCATGGACCTAAAACCAGAGGTTAAAGAATGAGCATGATTCTTGCCTTGTCTGTTTCCAGCATATTCACCCTTGCTTTTCAGAGTCCTTAGGGCATCCCTCTGAAAGAGGTAGAGGGAAACATGCATGTCAGCGTGTGTGGAACTCAAACACTGGTTTGCCTTTCTATGAACATGATCTGCTAACATTTTTTATCTCCCTCAGTGCTCCTGACAAGGCAGACTTGAAGATCAGAGACCCTTTTCTCTTCACCTCACATTTCCAGAACTCAGCATAGTGTCCACATATAGAAGATGCTCAGTCAATGTATTTTTAGCTAAAACAAATGCTTGGAGCATTTTTTTAGGAATGTCATTTTAGGAAGAAATGGCCTACTTGATACAAATATGGCTGCTTTTGGATAAAGTCTGAGTAACTTGCTCAAAGCCAGTTATAATTTTTAAGAAAGGAAACTGTTTAAACTTATTGATAAGCCTATAGAAAAAGAACACATCTATGTTTGGGTTTGGGGTTGTTAATATTATTTGACTGAAAAGAAAGAATCCTATTTTTCCCTAGCAAGCAAAGCTTCTCTGAGGCTTACTATACAGTTGGTGAAGTTAATTCTGATCTTCAGTGTATAGTAGGGGGAAGGTCAAGAAATGAGTAAGGAACTCATTCTTTCCAATGATTTTGAGAATGGCAATGATACTTACCATTTATTAAGCCTTACAATGTGATGAGAGTTCCACTAAGACTTTGTCATTTTCGCATTTAATTTCATAGCAATTCTGTGCTATAGTGGTTATTTTCTCCATTTTACAGATAAGGAAACTGACTAAAGAGATTAATCTGGGTCCCATCCTCATCATGTCAATAACATTCTTTACATTTCACAAAAACAATGAAACTGTGTCCAAAGAGAGAAATAGAAGTCTGTTGATCTCAAATGGGCATCTGTAATATTTACAAACTTTGCTATTTGTACTTCAGTCTTTTATAGGCTCAATTCCTGTAAACCATAAATCATTTTTCATCTCACCTCTTCATGCTTCTCTGTTCTGCTTTATTTTTTCTTCCATACTCTATCTTAGGTTGGTGTAGAGCAAAGGTTGCATTCTTATACAGATATGTTTTGTTTGGCACAAAGAGTTTAAATATTTTTAAAGTATTCATAGCTTTAAGCAGGAATTCACTAATTTACTATGGAACCCATCATCTACCAACTTATACCTAGCCCAATTTTTTTACACTTTTCTTGTGACATTGGATTTTGCAAATCATGGTTTACAATTAAAGGCCTTAAAACTTTTTACTTAACACAGTAGCCTGTGTTTTCTTGGAAAAATACATTTTCTAAATTGTTTGACATTAAAAAAGAAACATTGCTGCAAATATATACTGATCAAATGACTGGCTTTCTACTGGATAAGTCTATACTATCTCATAACAACACTGTAAAGAATGAAATAGTGATATAGTGATACCTCCTTTACAAAATGGCCATAACACACTTCCATGAGATTTTATAAATTTTGAAGCACTACAGCTATAACTTCTATTGTTCTTAGTCTCTCATTTGTTCTATTATATGGGGAGAGGATTGACAAAACATTTTACAAAAACCTCATACATCCAGATACTTCTTTTTATAAAGCACAACTAATTAGTTTGCAGTCTAGATCTGAGAAGGACTCACTGCTGGTTTTTGAGTGTCAGCTCATTCTGGTGGGTATAAAGGAAAATAATTAGTGATAATTTAAAAACAGCAAACTTTCCAATGTTGAATGACAGATAATTTATAAGGACAAATCTGGTAAGAACTAAAAGAATCTTAATTTTAAAGATGACATTTAACTAAATTAGTGAAGATTTTAGGAAGTATCAAAGAAAAAAACTAATAGAAAATTTTAATAGTTGTTTTTAAGTTGACATATGTCTGTGCCTTTCAACTGAACACAAAATATAAAACTCCTGTACTTTAAAACAACACAATGATCAAGCAAAATAAGTTATCTATTGTCTCTCCAATATAGCTATAGTCCTCATTTGCATAGAGTAGAGTCCCATTTTCACCTATTCCTTGAATTGTGACTTTTCCAAGAAAAGAACTTAGCATCCATTGGCAAATGTCTTCTTGAAGAGACTTCATGCAGACCAATTAATTGATCAAATTTCAATACTTTCAGAAGTCCTACAAAAGAACCCATTGAAACTCTTGTGAAATCCTTGACAATTCTGTTTTGGTAATTCTGTAGAATAAAACCAGTAATCGCAGTGGTATTTAAAATTTTACAAACAATTGTTTTTATTAATTTCCATTTTAGAAGTAAGTGGGTTAATTAATTTATGTAAAATACTTATTGAATGCTTGATTGACCCTGTATCTATGTTATGCTCTCAGATACAGCTGAGAATGAAGGATCATAGCACTCTCTTTGTCAGAGTTTAGAGCCTAATGAAATATTTCCCAAACTTCGTAGTCTTAAGAATCATGGAGGCCTTCATTAAAAAGACAAATGACAATCAAAGATGTTTTTAAAAAGTTAAAAAACAGGTTCAAAGACCATATCCCTTGAATGGATCAATTCAGAATGTATTAGGTACACTTGAGAACCCATAGTAAACAAGACTGCTGACCACTTTTTGTGATCCAGGGATGAGAGAAAATAACATCGAACAGTGGTTCTTAACTCTGGCTACACAGAATCACTAAGCAAACTTTAAGAAAATATTGATGCTGATTAAATCATAATCTCTATATGTGGAGCCTGGTATCACATTTTGAGAGAGAGCACCCCAGAGATTTCCAGTAGGTAGGCAAGTTTGAGAACCACCTTCTAGTCTGATGCCAAGTACTTCTCTTAGCCATTTGCAATATAATTTCATCTTTCTCTGTTGTCAGAGCAGAGTGAAATATTAGAAATTGAGTCACAATGTAACTTCAAATGTTTTAAATATCATCACTTTAAACAAAGTATTATCATTCATTCATTCAATAATTAATGCAAAAGTCAGAGATCCATAGACTCATGGTACTTAGGAGTAGGTCTCAAGCCCCATCAGTTTCCATGAGAATTTTGTTATCTATACTAGACCCTTCTAAAGTATCTAACTTACTTATAATTCATGAGCAATACTAGAAGGTTCCCAGGAGTATAGAATCTTCACAGGGAGCCAAAACAAAAATAAAAATTTCAATATCAGACAGTTGCAGTGTACAACAATTCCTGTGGGAATTCAAGAATATAAACCTTAGTAGAATAGAGAATTATATGGGCAGGTTGAATATTACTCATCCAAAATGCTTGGGACAAGAACTGTTATAGATTCTGGATTTTTCCAGGTTTTAGAACATTT
Organism: Glaucomys volans; assembly: GCA_020662805.1. Lineage (NCBI taxonomy): Eukaryota > Metazoa > Chordata > Mammalia > Rodentia > Sciuridae > Glaucomys > Glaucomys volans. The sequence continues at coordinate 29,100 of JAJEJO010053279.1, read as the reverse complement.
TCACAAATTTACCAGCTGAAAATCCCCAACCTGAAAATCCAAATCTCAAAGTACTCCCAAATCCAAAACTTATTGAGCATCATCACAGTGTTCAAAATCTTTGTATTTTGAGGCTTTTTAGATTTTATATTCCTGGATTAGGGATGCTAAGTGTGTAGTAAATAGATACACATATATGCAGAAAGATTCATATCTTTGTGTACATGTGTGTTATATGTCAATGCACTCATAAACGTATGTATTTCCACTTGATGCATCCAGTCTTTTGAAACTGGATTTCTAAAGAAATTAAACCTTATAGAAAGTGAGTTGAGAGATGTTTTTCAATTTTTCTAAGAATGAGAAATAACTATAATCATTTGGGATGCATGAAAAAGAAATTAATTCATTACACACAATGGATGCCTTAGGAATTAGGACTTTGGAGCTTAAGTACTGCCTGTAGTTCTGAAACATCTATGTCCAAAATTGCCATTAGATGTCAAATTCCAAATTGATACATTTAAAAAAATAACCAGTTACAATTGCTATCAATTTCATTACTGTTTTGAGTAACATTGTTGGAATTGTCCCTATGCGTGAGGTCACTCAGGACTCATATTCAATATGTGATTTACAGGGTCTCCTTGGAAGTCATCCTCTTGGAAGTTAGCATAAATGGGACAAGAATATATAAATTGTTTCTGATATGTTTTGTAGACCAGATATTTAGATTGGCACGTATCTGTCATAGTCGTATCCCATTCACTAGAGCTCAATCACAAGAAAATATCTGTAACTTTATGAGAAACTGAGTAGTGTAAACTAGATTATGCCAGAGGAGAAAGTGAGTTTTGATGGGCAATCTGTGCTACATGGACCTTACTTACACAATGGATAACAGGGAGAAGGCATTTGGTTACTAGTAATAATCAAAAAAGCTGGTCCAGATTTTTTATGAATCAGTTACACAAATCTGTTAGTTTCATGATAAATATTTTTGTTTATACAAACATTTTGCAATGAATACACCAATACCATTAATTGGAAAATGTAGGGAAAGCTACTTAATGACCATATTACATATAAATTCATTTTAAATAAATCTTCTCGTTTACTTTTGTTAAGTTAAAACCCAAGATTACCTTTAGGAATGTGGGAACATATGTCCCTGAATCAAAATATGCCTGAAGAAGAAATATTATAACTATATAATACTATGAACTGTTATGTAAATTTAAAAGCATAAGTCACACATTGGCATGCACTGTACATCAATGACAAAACACAAAGTCGCACATATTTTTCTGTTAGAATGAAAATAAAACAATAAACAGAAAGACTATGAGTATTATATTTGGAAAACCTTGTTGTTCCTGAACCAGCAGAAGGTGCTCCTTAATCATTTAGTGCTCCAAATTAGTTTATTCCTATACACAGGCTTTACTCAGGTGTTGATGTCTAAATCATAGATTCCATCTCTATTTCTGATATCCTCAGTTTCCATTTGAAGTCTGTCTGTCCTCAGCTCCCAGTTTCCAGAAAAACAGTGGATTTCATCTGATCTCAAATTCCTCCTCCTCATTATTTTAAAAGAAATTCACTGTCCAACTTACCCTGATTTTTCTTTTTTTTAGTGGAATCACCCCTGCTTCTCGCTTAATTTTCTGTTTCCATAGGGTCAGCTATGTCCCAAACATTGTCTCATCACATTTTGTTTTGGTTCAGTTCCCCCAACCTGAGCCTCATTTGCAAGTTCCTCCCACTTCCCAACACCACTACTACAGTGCCCTGTTCTGAGTTGCTGTCTTTGTACTCCTCTAGAAATAGCTGAAATTTCCTACTGGGACCAGTTAAAATGTTCTTCTATCAGCTGCTTCCATTAGAATGTCTCATTTAATTTTGGCTGCATCTGCTAATTCTAAAAATAGTGCTCTTAACACCTCATTAAGTAAATTTCCTTGGACACATACTCCTTTTAAATTAAAATAGGTATATTTAAGTCAGAGGAAAACTCATTCATTTTGCCTACACTATTATATTACTTGCACAAACCTGGTCAAATCTACTATCTCTTGGGGTAACTTCCATTAGAATCTTTGCCTCAGTCATCCCAGCCAGACAAATTCCTAAACCTCACATATTAAAGGTGGGTTCTAAGCAACCATTAGACATTAGAAACACTACACGAGATTGTGTGTGTGTGTGTCTGTGTGTGTGTTTGTGTGTGAGAGAGAGAGCACAGAGAATCAAGTACTAATTTGGCCAAACCTAGGAATTGTGTGATACTAAAATTTGCTTGTTGTTTGGTATTTATATTCAGTGTTTTTTGTGGTACAGTGGTGGACTCTGCTGCCTCTTTCCTAACACATCGTAGTCATACCCTCAGAACTCTAAGGCCAGTGGGGAAGAGGTGTAACTGTTTTACCTTCCCTTATTCAAGGGCTGAGTGTGAAGTAGAAGTGATGCCTCCCTTGATCCTCTTAAGCCTTTCCAATGTTTCCCATGACTGGCAGTGAAGTTACTGGCCTGTGCTTTTCTAGATATTGCTACTGGCTCCTTTCATTGCCATTTTCCATTCATTGGGGATGTGGTCTGTATAAAGCCAGTTTTTGAGAATGTCAACAAAGGCTTTTCTCTGTCTGACCATTTCTTTCTGCTCTCATTTGTTGGGAGGCCCATGAATGCCCTCTTGACACATTGTCAATTTCCTGAGCAGCTAACCTATCAATATTGATATTAATACTGCCTTTTGGTATCTGTGCATTTCTCACTTCATAATTTTCCACCCTTGCTTGCTGAGATTCATTTGTTTTACAGTGTTCTTAAAATACTGAAGTTTCACTGCAACTGAATAGAGACCAAGAGTCAGGATTACTAGCTATAAATGAAGAATGATATTTCTTTCCCATGGATGAAATTTCCAATAGCTAGCTATATCTTGAATGTGGCCCAGAAACTAAAAACTTTCTTTTCCTGTTGAACATTTCCTAAATCCTCCCTATCAGCTTTAGGAAGAAACAACCTTTCAAATAATGTTAAATTTCTCTGGCTTAAAATTCAGCGTGGACATATCCAGGGATATGTGTTAGTGTGTAATACTACCCTATTGAAAGACAAGAGGACAAATGAATTGGCAAAACAGGCTCTGGATCCAGACCATGCACATTCAAATCCCAGCTCTGCCACATCCTATGTTCTTAGGAAATTTGTTTGCCATTCATTTATGTTAATAATCATACCTAATATCAAATTTAAATAAGAAAATACATTAGTAATTATCATTGTTATTTTTCTTTATTTTTGAAAGACCATTTTGCTTCTTAATATTCTTGGATGCCCAAGTCTGATTACTGAATTAAATACTTCAAGGGGTCTGTCTCCTTTTTAAATTGTAATACTGGACTTACACAACTGTGCTTATAACATCTCAGATGGATAATACCTTCTAAAAAGATCTTTTCCAAATAGATCACGGAAATAACTGGATTGTTCTACTGTAGATAGCTTTCTATAAAGAAGGAAAAGAGGATTTAAATCATCTTATTGCCTTAATTGACACCTCTCATCCCTTCATGGTTCAAAGTTGAATCAGGGATTCAGTCTGACACTCCCATTAGGTAGATGCAGATCTGGAACAGAATTTGAATTAAATGTAGCTAAGGGTGGGCAGCGTTATTTGATTTTCTAAGATCCTTCTCAGTGATTCTTGTTTCTAGGGTTCATTCATAAAACTTAAGCATACGATTAAACACCAGTCCTTTAGTTATTCAACAAGCATTTGCAGACAAACAATGGTATAAAGGGGAAAAGTGTTATCAGATGCACATTCTGGAGGTCAAAACATACAGGTAGAAGAGACTACTTTTAGAGAGGGTGTATGGGGATATCTACATGATCTGGTGGTTTTCCTTCCCTGTGTCCAACGAGTTTATTCAGTGACTCAACTCAGCAATTGTTCTTCTCACTATAAAGATAAAGGTGGATTTTTCAAAATTATTAAGAAGGTTAATCCCTACCCTTTCTTCAATTGTAACAGAAAAGGAGGAAGTCATCCAATTGTACCATCTTGATTCCTAAGAGACAATCATTTCTCTATTGCTGTTCTTACCGTTTCATTGTTATGTTACTTAACATCTTTCTGACTCAAATTCGTCATTCGTAAAATGTAGATAGTGATCTCTATGTCTCCATGTTCGCATAGATATCTTTATCATTAAGAGTGGTACCAAGTAAAGGGAGGACTTTAGGGAAGATTTTACAAAAGAAATGCCAATATAATTTATATTAACTGCATGCAACAGAGTTGCCAGAAAGTCTCAGAGTAAGATTCATTTTGTATCCAGCTGCTGGGTCAGTACTATTTGCAGGGTAGTCAGGATTATCTTCATCCAACTAACTGGAGGTGAAAGGTTTGGTAGTGACTAAATGGTGTGGAGAACAACACACTCTTTTTCTGAGAATCTTATGATTATCTTGACCAGCATGGAGAAAAGAGCATGCAAGCCACAGAATGATTAGAACTCTTTAATCCTGGAGCAATGATCTTTGTATCAATTACATTTCACGCCTGTACATGAAGAACTGTATTCTCAGGCACTGAGCCTTCATTTAATGGCTTGAACAAAATACAGAAAGTTGGTGAAAAGCATGCCTGGTTCCATAGATGAAATAGCGTCAGGACATTGATGATGTCTGCCTTCTCTTCTATTGGGAGGGAAATCCCCCTTCTAAATTCTAAAAATAGCTGTTGGTTTTCATTAACTGTTCGTTCAGAGTTGAGGGTCAAGGATCTTGAGTAACCCCTTTCTTTGAAAATAGAGCACATTTTAATAGGCTTTTTCCTGACTATGGTCTATGAAAGATTTAGCCTCAGGCAGGATCCTGAATTGCTGGGGTTTGTAAAGGAAACGATTGATTACAGGCTTCTTCTAATTCTTTCTCGGTCTTTAATTTCTTTTTTTCTCATTTCAGACAAAGAATGAGAAAGATATTTTGAGTCTCCTATTGAGACATGGGTTACTTTACAGGCAGACATTTAGCATTGAACTTTTATTAACCTACTCTGGACTTGACAAAGTTTCTTTTGCTTCCTAAGTATGAAGCTAACAAGTTGTTATTTGCAAAGCTTATTCTTCAGAAACAAGAATTATGGTGTTTTCTTTTGAACCTTCTCTCTTGCTCTGCGTCTATAGCACTTATTTGAAAAAAAACATATTTAGTGTAGGCCTTGTGATACTGCTTTTATCCCTGATGCTTCCTCCAAGAAGTCTTCCCACATGTTCCTATAGCAATCCGTGCTCTTACTTACCTCAGAATTGCAGGCATCACTCTATTAAAATTGCTCATGTCCTTGAATGTATTCCCTGCTACACACTAAGCTTAGCTGGGACAGGAGCTGTTGATTTTCTACCATTTTATTCACAATGCTTTAGAACAGTGACTGGTCCATGGTAGAGATTCAACTAATACTTTCCAAATGCATGAATGAATTACTAAAAATTTGAGAAATATAAGAATAACATATTAATGTGTATTTGCAATAGACATTGAATTCAATGCTTTATAGTATTATCTAATTGAATCCCCATAGCTCTAGATGATGGCATTTTAAAACATAATGACAGAAGAGATTACTAAAATGACAAAGCTGGTAAATGACAGACTAAGATTGTTACCCATGCAACATGGTCATACAGTCCAAGATATGGAGATATACACCACAAAACAGGAGTAACTCTGACTGAATAGCAATATATTTATCAGGTTGCCTTAACAAAGAGGTTCCTAGTCTATAGAAATCATAACAGAAATGAGAAGATAGTTCTCACTTAATATTAAGACATACTGTTGCATATAATAGAAATAAAGTCATTCTTTTGTTCAATTAAAGCTAGTATTCCACAAGTAACTAGCCAGGCTGTTTTATGCTATCAATAATTATTTGCATTCTAATCACTAAAGCCTATCCAAAAAAAGAAAAGGAAAGGGGGGGAAAAAACCCCCAGAAAATCAGGAAAGACAATCAGCTGTTTGACTGATCTGATTTTCTAATTTACTCAGGTGAAAAGTTAGTCAAACAAACTGGTTTTGTAATGTAGACATAGCCCAAGAGTATTTGATGATTCTCAAGAAAAACACAACCTCCTGAAGTTCTAGTGATTTTTAGTCACTACTGACCATGTAGATTTGAACCAATACTTGCTTTTTCTAAATGAATTGATTTTCCTTCTCACAGGCAACATTTTTATTTTCTAACCTGCAGCATTTCTATGCCTGACTGGAATATTTTTGCATTTGATTAATGTTTTCATTTGACTTTCAATGAGGTCTCAAAACAGTTTGGCTTGTCACAGTCAAATTATTTAAATATTCCTCTGAAAAGAGTATGTGGGAACTAAAATCAGATTCATATGAACCTGAAAAAACAGTGGCAACATTTCTTGAACTTGTTATATTTTTATGTCTAAATTAATCATTTCACATTTTTGTTTTAGGTTGATTCTCTGTTCTTTCAGTACAGTAATTATTGAATGCCTTAATGAAAAAGTTTTAATTTTTTACTGACCCCAGAAGTTACTTTCCAACATAGATTTGTGTTCCGTTTTAATATGTTCCTTGTGGTTTCAATAGCTCAAATATATGCCTTCTACTTTCAGGAATTAAAACTTTGCTTTGGTTTCTATCCCTCAGCCATTCCTTTCATTTCTCAGTTACTCTTTACACTTTCTAATTGAATATGGTCAAAATTGGTTAGAATTCTCTTCTCTGTTATTAACATTTATGTCATGTGAAAATAGCACACATAAGAGAATACATATTGTATTTTTCCATTTACAAACTTTTTTTTCCAGTAGTGCTTGGAATTGAACTCAGGGCTACAGGCATACTAGGCTAGCACTCCACTAAAGAGCTATACTTATAGTCCCAATATATATAATTCTGGAACATGCAGACTAATCTATAGCGTCATAAAGAAGATGAAAGTTTTCCTGGAGCTGAGGGATAAGAGAGGGGTAGACTGCAAGAGGGAAAAGGAATCATCTTTTTAGGGTGACAGAAATGTTTTTATATCTTACAGTGGTAATTTCACAGGAGTATAATATATGCTAAAATTCACCAAATTACAGTCTTTAAATACACACAGTTTTTCCTTCTAATGTGGATAAAAGTAAATTGCCTAATATGGGAAGTAAATACAAAACAGTTAAGTCCTTAAAAAGAGATATGCAAAATAATATGAATTGGCACCTTTCTAATCATGAACAAAAAGGGTTTGTCCTTTTTAAAACTTTGAGAAGGAGAAATAGTCATTTGCCAAATTAGTTTTGAGGATATCAAAACTAATTCCAGGTAAAGGAAAAGAATCAACATAACTGAATTGGAAGAAAAAAGGTTTACTCAGATGCCATCAATGAGTACAAATCTATATCACACTAACATTAAGATAACTGTCTGCAAATGTTAGCATTCAGTCAAAAGGCCCTAGATATTGACAGGAGGAGAGAAGAGAGAGAGAGCTCCATTGACACATGTGTTTACCCTCTATCCATTTTTTTCAGGTTCTGGTCTGATGCAAAAGATGTTTGTAGTAGTTTCTACTCCTTAGCTAAAATAGTAAGAGCATGCATTGAATGGTGAAAAGGAAAAAGAGCCCAGAGTGTTTACCTATTATGGTCTGTATCTGAGTTTTACCTCAAAAGTTCCTGAATTCAGTAATATCCACAGGTGAAATGATTAGATTATGAAAACCATAACCTAATCCATGGATTGATCTAGTTGATGTGTTAATACTTTGAATGAACTTGTACTGGGTGATAATTGTAGACAGGTGGGGCATGCTTGAGGAGGTGGATCACTGGGGATGTGTCATGGAAGTGTTCAACTTCCCTGCCCCACTTCTGCTTCCCAGCTATAATGAACTGAGCCCCTATCATCTTCCATAATAGTCTCTCTCCCCTGGACCCAGAGCAATGGAATTAGGGGACCATGGATTAAACCTCTAAATTTTGAGAGAAAATAAACTATTCCTCTTCTAAATTATTCTGGTCAGGTATTTTTGGACACAGGGAATTTAAAAAAAGCTAACACAGAAATTGGTACTAAGCAGTGGGGTTGTTGCTATGACAAATCTGAATAGGTAGTTCAGAAGCCTTTGGCACTGGTTTCCAGGAGGGGTTTGGATTCTCCAGGAAGGCTGAAGAATCTTTAGAATGTTGTAAGTAAAGCTTCTTGGTCAATTCTGGTGGGAGCTCAGACCAGAATGCCAAGAGGAATGCAAACAGTGAAGACTTTTCATGAGGTTTCAGAGAGAAATAAGGATTGTCCTGGGAATTGGACTAGAGGTTATTTCTGGCCACATTCTGGCAAAGAACATGTCTATGTTTTGTTCATGTCCTAAGACTTCCTATGAGGCTGAATTTAAAAGTGATGGACTAATTAATCTGGCAGAAGAAATTTCAAGGCAGCACAACATTCAGGAAGTGGCATAAACATTGCTGGTAGCATTTTGCTAGGTTTATTGTGAGAATGGGGAGCAGAAAGCTGATAAAGTTGATTTTAAAAACACAGCTTGACCAGAAAAGTACACGTAAAATGGCCAAAAAAGGTATGGCTGATGAAGACATTCCCACCACTAAAGAGAAGTTAAATGCTTTGCACAGAGACAGTAGGAAAGATGGCTTGAGGGAATCTCAAGAATTGCAAGACCACACCCATTGCAGACTCTAGGGTAGAGAAGAGATCCTAGTGTCATGCTGTTCACACAGGAGGGCCTAGAAAATTGTTCCCCCTGATTCATTTCACCATTCTATACTGCCTGGGCATTCAGAAACCACTGAAGCCATGGTTTGAGGGGACCCATCTAGGGAAGGATGAAGGTGGCAGCAGACTTTGGCATCATACCTGATACTTGTTCTGTAGGATGCTGGAGTTAGGGGCTCATGAAGGTTTCCACTGATTCCACTGATTACAAAGGAAGGCCTAGTAGGCCAGACAAAACGTATCAGGGTCAGGTCCCTGCAAACTACCCCTGAGATGGTGATGTATGAAACTGTGAAGGTGAAGCCAAAGCTGGAATGGAGACCCTCGGAATTAAGAGATGCCAGTAATGTGGAACATCTGTGCAGGAAAGCTGCTGGCTGTGGAGAGAGTCAGGCTAAGAAGGAAGCCATGAGCACTGCATCCTGCAAGGCCAAAGGGGCAGGGGTACATAAGCCCTGTGGAGAGCACATCTTGCCAACATGTGCCCCCAGATGCTGGATGCAGAGCTATAGGAATTGTTTGCCCAGCGGGATTTCAGTCTTGTTTTGGTCCCATCCCTTCTTTCCATGCCCCTATTCTTTGCATGAGTACATCTACTCTACACCATTATATATTGGACATATGCAAGTTGCTTTTGAGTTTCACAGAGGCTCACAGGCAAAAAAATGGCCTTGGGTCTCAAAGGAGATTTTGGACTTGAACTTCAGGACAATGTCATAACTGTTAAGACTGTGGGGATTCTTGACGATGAATTAAATGCATTTTGTGTTCTGAGATGGACATGAGCTTTTGACAGCCATGGGTGGTATGTTACTGTTTGGATATGAGGTGCCCCCAAAGCTCCTGTGTTAATGCAGGAATATCCATAAATGCAATAATTAGATTATGATAACAGTAGTCTAATCAGCAGATTAATCTGGATTAACTAATCCAGGTTAATTATTTATGGATTAATAATTTGAAAGGACTACTTTACTAGGTGGTAACTATAGTCAGGTGGGGCATGGCTGGAGGAAATGGGTCACTGGGGGCATGCCCTAGAAAAGTTCATCTTCCCTGGAGGCCTTCCCCTAACTTTCACTGCTTTCAGGCTGTAATGAACTAAGCAGTTTTTCTCCACTATGATTATTCCACCTCAACTTATGCCCAGAGCAAGGGTATCAGTCGACCATAGGCTGAACCTCTGAAACTGCAAGCCAATATAAACTTTCCTTTTCTAAGTTGTTCTTGTTAGGTATTCTGACCAACACATTACCTATCATCAAGGAAGAAAGAAAACACAGAAAGGTGTATTGAAGACATTTAGCATTAAAGACATTAGTATTATTAACTGGTAGATAAAATATCTGAAAAGAATTTTACCACAAAAGCATTTGGCTTATTAAAAGCATCATGCTGCTAGATGTGTAGCATTAAAATGTGGACCATGGAAATGCAGGTGGACTAAATCATTTATAAAATAGATATCTATGAAACCTAATAAAAATTGATGTCATGATGCAGAAAAATTTGTAAATTAATTTATATATAATCAAGATCATGAAAGTGAGATTATATAAATAGCATAACTCACATGCCAGAAACAAAATCAGACTTTACTTCAAAATTAGAATTGTAAGACACCTCCACACATTCTCAACAAGTGAAAAAGCATATATCATTTAACAAGTCTATGAAAAATATTCCCATTTGCACTCTGATCTAAGATGCATGTAGCTGAATTCAGACATTTGGGTTGGACGATTCAAAATTAGTTGGAGGAAGGAAATTAGCAATGTGAATGTTAAAATTTTAAAATAAACACAGTGAAGGTAGTTGTGATAAACTGAAGCTTTTCTTGACAACTACAAATAACTCAGAAAGGTATAGCTCAGATTTTTTTTATTTGGACAATATATTATTTTCTTGAACTTAGCTAGTAAGCATATCTACTCATTGTCAAGGCAAGGAAGATTAGTAGTTTCAGATAGCCATTTGTTTACCTTTCCTGTAAAAGTTTTCATGTGAAAACTTCTACAGACAGGCGGTACAGTATATATTATTTATATTCAGACTTCTGATTTGGCAAATACTTTTAGCAGATAGTTTTTGCTGCAAAAACAGGTACTGAAGAAAACGAATTGTCTAGCTCGTACTCTCACCTTTGTTCAGATGTCTCAACAGCTGGAGATTACACTTTTTTAAATATGTTTTCCATTTTGCTTCATATTTTTTGGTATATTTTAAGAAAAAGCATGTTGTTTTTTAATATATAAAATGTGTCATAGTGAGAACAAGGGGAACATACTGTAGGCCAAAGTAAAAAAAATCAAGAAAATAAGCAAATGAACTTTAAAATAGTTATTTTGAGCATTTAATTAGTGAAAGTCACAATTTTGTTAAATGCTTATAAAACCAGCAAAATTACACAACTTTATATACAAGAAGATTCTGTTCTGGAAGCTAGGATTTCTTGCTGGGATTTGTTCAAAAAGAATATTTGAGACTTCTCAAATTGAAACTTTCTTTCAAAACCTGAGTTTGACTTACTCATATAAGCTTTCGGTATCATTTTTTATAAAGGAACTTTCTTTGAGTTTGGCCAGCAATAGAGACTTTGAATCTTGACCAAAGGTTTATGGGTATCAATATAATAAAAGATAACCTGTAACCAAGAGAAATACTGTGCACTTTGAAGTCAGAGAGATTGAGGCTTAATCCCAACTCTGCCAGAACATCCAGAGGTGATGGCAATGCAAAGAAAGTAATAGCCCAAAGGTGAATATTAAAAATTTGCCTTCTAACATTCAAACCATAATAAGTCTCCCTCCCATTTTCTCTTCTGCATTGTCGAACCTACCTTACCTCAACCACCTGAGATCTGATGGGGTAAAATGGAAACATTGGGTCTTCATAAATTATCCAAAAATGGATCATTGAGAATTGACACTGTCCTACTTTAAATAGTTTTTTAAATCTTAGTTTAGACCCTCTGACTTGCCTGAAGAAATATAACATGGGAAATGGTCTCGATATTTGAATATTTTCATGGCATTTTATTTTGCCTCCTAAAAATAATGTCATCAAACTACAGGTTTGGAATGTCAATCTGAATTTTCCATTTCCCACCTCTCAGAAATGTCTCCCCACCTCCAGGCTTAAATGGGACAATATCTGAGAAATCCAGGAGAGCACCAGTGCCATTGCCCTTGCAAGGAATTCTTCTTCACCATCAATGACATTCTCATGTTGCTGCTGCAGAAAGCAGATATAAAACTTCATCCTCAAAGCATTCTTGTCCCTGAGACGACTTTGTTAGGTAGGGAGAGTATGCCCCATCTTGTCATTACCTAATAAGCAAGAAAACGGATCATAGTTTCAGGACACCATGCAATAAATTCTCAGAACAATAAAATTCTGGCAATGTTAGAGAGTGGCCTGGTATGGGATCATTTGCCATAGGTTAGAAGAAGTTAAAATAGCCCAGGCCAGAAGTAATAATGGCCTTTGCTCTAACAAAGGAATATAAGGTTTATAGATTTATGATAGAAGTGAAATTAACTGAATCTGGTAACTGATCCAGAATGAAAGGAGAAAGAATTAAAAGATGTCAAGATTCCAGTCTAGTTGGCTTGGTAGATGGTGAGGTACAAATTAAGACACACATTAAGATATTGAAACTGATTTCAACAATTTTGTGTTTAATGTTCCAGTGAAATATTTCTGGGAAATTGTGAGAAAAATGATATAGGGCATTTGGAAATCACCTATCTGATACTTTCCTTTGGGAGCATTTTCTAATCCATCTGCCCTGTTAGACCCAGGTTAGGCATTTCCCTTCTGTGCTCCTAATGCACTTCTTTCCTTATCATAGTACTTAATTTTTTTTCTACCAAAATTGTCTTTTTTATTCTGTCACCTCAGTTAGACTGTAGGCTTGGGAAGGACAGGGACCATAACTGCTTCCCTCATCTTAGTACTGTTATATCAAGCATAGAATTTAAAACAATATGTTATCAAACACTGTCAAATGATTAATAGTACCTTTGGAAACTGAAGAAGTTGTAAAGGCCTAGATGACATTTGAGAAAGGTTACAGCTATAGCTATGAGATTAAATGGCTTTACTCCTTATAGAGAATGCAAATAGAAATAGCACTCCTGGTACCAAAATAAAAGTATAAGACCCCCCAAGATGTTCTATACAGTCTTCTTAAATTTGTTCTTGTTAGTTTTGAAATAATAATGGGCCTCCTTTACTTTGCTCTCCTAGAGCAATCCACTGTCTACCACCTTTCAAAGGTCTCCAGTATCACTGTTTTCTTCCTAGCCGTTTTGGATTTTTTGAGATTCCTGGTATTTTTGATAGTTTTTTTTTAAAAGTCTCCCTTTTCCCTTTATTTCTCTCTCCCTTCCCAAAAGGAAAGGTAACAAGCCTTTATGAACCAGGAGTTGAACCGGGTGCTTAACCACAGAGCCACATCCCCAGCACTTTTTCATTTTGAAACAGGATTTCACCAAGTTGCTTAGGATCTCACTAAGTTACTGAGGTTGGCCTCAAACTTGAGATCCTCCTGCCTCAGTCTCCCAAGTTGCTGGGATTATAGACATGCACCACCATGCCTGGCTAAACTCTTTAATTCAGTGTTTTTCTAAATAATGTTCTTTGGAAGTCGTGACAAGTCAGATATACCTGGAAAAAGGCTTTCTGAAAAATAAAAAAAGAAGTTTGGGAAAGATTGAGTATCCTCACAGTTTTAGAGATTCAGAAAATACCTAAGGTGTTGTGTAGTAATTGCTGAATTTCAACAAAGCATTTCACCAACTTTTTTGACAACTTACAACTTACCTATTAACATACCAGAGAAAATAATATTCCCTGGAATTCATTTTGAGATATTCTGCTTTGATTGTGTGACTGCAAACAGTTTTTTTTCTAATTATAAAAATATCCTAGGGGATACTGTAAATATTTAACTCAAAAATCTTTCTGGTTCAAATGACTCTTTGGAACTAGTGTATTTTTTGGGTTCCATTGAAGTACATCTTGTAACAGTTATGACATTGTATGTTAATATTTCTCTACCAATGTTGACTATACCCGAGACACTGCACTCAGTGCTGAAGAATTTGGATTCAACAAAATGGCAAAGATCCACACACCCCCATGAACCACATAGATCAAAGTTCATAGGGTAGGCATAGGTTTATTTAAGGCATAAATAAAGAAGGTAATTAGAATAATTAGAAGTGCTATAAAATATGTAGATTTGATAGAAAGTTATTGGAGGTAGAGGGACTCAGTTTACTTGTTGGTCATGGAATGTTTCTCTGAGAAGGTGATAGTGGAGCTGAGATCTAAATAGTATAAAAGAGCTTGAGACTGGTAAAGATGGGTGGGAGATGATTCCAGAGAAACAAAAAGTCAACAAGTGTAACACGCTAAATAGGAATGAGAGAAAGTTTAGATAGAAATAGAGATAAATATCATTATTTATGTAATTGTAATATGTTTATATATGCATATTTATATGTTTAGGAAGACTAGAATGATTGATGCCATCTGTATAATGACAGAATAATTATGCTATCATTAATAATGAAGGAGGGATGCAAGATAAAATAGTTTAGTCAAAAGCATATCAGGTATGGTCTTCTGGGCCATTTGAAAGTAGAAATATTCCTTAAACATGACAGTAAGCCCCTGGGATATGTAAGCAGGAGATAAACATGATATTTTTGCTTATTTGTTCATTTAATAAATATTTATTTGGTATATACTATTTGCCAACTCTGTTTTGCTATTGGAGGCACTGCCATTATCCAAACAGATCCCATCAGTACAGCTGTTACTTTTTTGTAGACTGATAGTTTTAATAAGGACTATTCTGAATGTTTTGTAGAGAATGGATTTATATGAGGCTCAAGTGAGGCCTAGAGAGCAGCTGGGACTCTATGGTGGTGTCCCAGGTGGGACATCAAAGTGAATTGCACTAGAATGAGAACAGTGGAGAAGGAGACAAACCAACCATTTTGTTTTTCAGGTAGACTCTACCAGGTGTTGATGGATCCATAGAGGAGATGAGAGAAAGAAAATAAAGTGGCACACAGATGACTTTCCAAAAGATTGGAAACAACTTTTTGGAAACAGAAACCGAGAGTTTTTCTGTGGCCATTTAAATTTGAGGTACCCGTCAGACATTTGCAAGAGACCAATAAAGTAGTTGGAAGTGCACATCTAGAGTTCAGGAAGAGATCACTATGGGAGTGATCACATTTGAGAGTCTCAGAAAAGAGGTGGTTTATTAAAGCTAGAGAATGAATAAAAATCATCTATGGAGAAAGAAAAGAAAGTGAAGAGGACCTAAGACAGAGGAATAGTTGCTATCAGAAGAGACTGAGAATAACTGCCAAAGAGGTGGAAGGAATACTAGGGGTGGGGATAGTGTCCTAGGAGTTGAGGAGAGCATGTTTCACCTGGTAAGGAGTTATCCACCATGCTAAATAAAATAGGAAATTGAAGTACAATGAGGTGAAAATAATGACCACAGTCCTTGCTAAGATGGAAGTCATCAGATACCTTGACTAGAGCAGTATCTATTGAGCGGTGGGAATCTATAAAAACAAATCTTATATAGTGTTTACCATATTTTGACTTCCATATAAGAGCTTTGCAAATTTTACACCTAATCATCATTAAAAACAAATCTATGAATTGAATGCAGTTATTATTCAGTTTTACATTGGAGGAAACTGAGGCATATAGCCATCAAATAACCTGCTGCATATTTACCAAGAGACTGTGCGAGGATTTGAACCCAGGCAGGCTGACTAGCATCTAAGTCTTTACTGTACCATTGTACTTCTTCTTTATAACCCAATTGAAGTGGCTTGGTACTTTAGCAAATAAGTTTTTCAAGAAGTTTTTAAATCATAGGAAACTGATAAACTGGGTTGTAACTGGAGAGGGCTGCGGGTCAGGAAGGGTATTAAGGATGGGCACTACCAAAGTATGTGTACATGGTGGAATAATCTGGTACAGAGGAAAAACTGATATTGCAGAATAGAAAGATCTAATTGTGTGAGCAAAGTCCTTAGACTTGGCTTGAGTCCTACCAGAGGTGGAATTACAATAAATTACTTTAACCCAGCAAGTGACAGAACTGGGATTTAACTCCTGATCTCTGACTCCTGGTTTAGTTCTCAGGTCACTAGACCGTGCTTTCTCACAGCACTTAGGCCAGTCTACTCCTCATCTGAAAGGGCACTTCTCCCAGGTTACATCAGTAGCCCCACTGCTTTAGATGCAGAAGCCCCTGATTCAATTTCTTGCTGGAATGGATTCTTCACAAATAAGGATAATCCTCCATTTCATGTTTACTCACTTGGTTGACTTCCTGTTTCCCACACTCTTCCCACAACAGGCTTTGCAGTTTCTATTTTCTGAGGCATTCAAATAAATGTGAATTGATATTGTGACCGAGTACCTCCTGAAATGCATAATTTTCCCCCTTTATCATTTGTGAAACGAATGGATGAATAGCAAAGGAACTACATTAATGAAATGTTTAATTTGAGGATTTAATTTTGCAAATGTTGGGAAGCATAATTAAGGTTCAGGCAGTACACGAGTGTCTTCCAGAATATAAATTAAATTGTTTTTGCCTCTACAGTTTTAGGGACATTTTCTGCTTAAAAACAATCCTTTTTATAGACATTTTCCTGTGCTACACACGCACTCTGGGCACTGTGAAGACACAGAACACATAGTCCTTACAGAGGTGACAAGTAAATAATCAGCATAGTTGTCATTTTAACAATTATCAGAAAACGATGTTCCAGGGAGGAGTGGAGGTATAGGTGAAAAAGAGTGGACATTGGTTTTCTATTTCTTTTATTCTCATAATTGCAGGGAAGTTTTCTTCTATTTCATTCTAGATAATATCTCAGATAATTAAAACAGAGGGGAGAGAAGAGAAATTGTTAATGAGTTAGTTGGGGTACAGATGGGATGGTAAAGGCTTCCAGACAAAAGGTTAGATCAGAAAGGATTTGCAAACATTTCTCTAAATCAGGATACCATGTAATTTTTTTTAAATGAAAGAAAAATAATTTACACAGACAAGATCTGACCCATCCATCAAGATGGAAGAGGAAAAGAAAATAACCTCACTATAGATCAGTGAAAAAAAGGTTACTTGTGTTCATGAAGCTTGCCACAAAAAAAAACTTAGAAATGAAAATTAATTTTTGAGGAAATTTCTATCTCTTGTCTAAACAGACAAGCCAGTATGAATGAAAAATGAGATAGGTATCAAACACAAAATGGATATTTCTACTTCTTTCAGAATAGTATTAAATAGATACAATATAAAAATATTTTTTAAAAAGTTTTTCATTGATTCATTGATTCATTCAGTAGGAACTTATTAGGCTGCAATTTGATTGAACCATATGAAATTGCCTTTGGTCAAATATTGATCAAAATGGTAGCAAATCATTATCTTGTGGTTCAAGGTAATACTATCATAAGCCAATGAAGAAACCTCCTTTCGTGATTAGAATTCATCATACCTTGAAGTCTTTCTTCTGTTTTTATCTAGTAGTTTCACAATTTCAGGATTTATATATAGGGCTTTGATCCATTTTGAGCTGATTTTTATACAGGGTGAGAGATAGAGGTCAAATTTCAATCTTCTGCTGATGAATATTCAGTTTTCCCTGCCCACTTAATGAAGAAGTTGTTCTTTCTACAGTGTATGCTTTTGGCAATTTGTGGAAAATCCTCTGGCTTTTTTTTTGTCTAAACAGACAAGCCCACAAGATTTGTGGGTTTATTTCTGTGATCACTTTTCTGTTCCATTAGTCTACACGTGTTTGTGCTTATGCTGGTAGTGTGCTGTTTTCGTCACTATGACTGCAGTGTGTCTTGAAATCAGGTACTGTGATGTCTCCAGCTCTGTTTTCTTTTTTCTCTGGAGTGCTTTGGTCATTTGGGGTCTTTTGTGTTTCCATATATGTATTTTAGGGGTTTTATTGTTCTGTGAAGGAATCTAGGGTGTTTTGATGGGGATTACATTGAATCTGTAGATTACTTTGGGTAGTATGGATTTTTTGGGGGGGTTGGGTACCAGAGTTTGAACTCAGGGGACTTGACCACTGAGCCACATCCCCAGCCCTATTTTGTATTTATTTAAGGACAGGATCTCACTGAGTTGATTAGCACATCACTTTTGCTGAGGCTGACTTTGAACTCAAGAACCGCCTGCCTCAGCCTCCCAATCCGCTGGGATTACAGGCACGTACCACTGCATAGGGCTTGGATATTTTAACAATAATGATTTTTCTAATTCACAGACATGGGAAGTCTTTCCATTTCCTTGCGTTTTCTTCAATATCTTTCATAGTGTTGTGTAATTTATATTTTAAAGGTCTTTTCCTTCTATGTTTAGGCTTATTCTTTGGTATTTTTTGTTTTTAATCTTCATACCTCTTGTGAATGTGATTGCTTTCATGATTTCTTTCTCAGTAAATTCATTACTGTTGTATTGGAAAAGGCACCACTGTTTTACATCCTGTTTGTATACTGATACTTTACTGAATCCATCTATCATTATTTTTTGATAGAGTTTTTAGGTTTTTCTACACATAAAATTGTATTATCTGCAAATAGGAATGATTTGACTTTTTCCCTTCCCATTTGTATGCCTTTTATTTCTTTCTCTTGTTAAATTCATCTAAAACTTCTGGTTCTCTATTGAAGAAGAGTGGTAATAATGTACACCCTCATCTGTTCCTGATCTTTTTGGCTTCCCCCATTCAGAGTGATGTTAGCAGCAGGTTTGTCATACGTGGTCTTTTTAGTACAACCATTTTGGACAGCAAGATGGAGGTTCCTCAAAAACTAAAAGTAGATCTACCATTCACTTGTCCCCCTTCTGGGTGTATATCCAAAGGAAATGAATTTAGCATTACCAAAGAGAGAACGGCACTCCCATGTTTATTATGACACTATTCATAGTAGCTAAGCTATGACATCAGCCTAGATATTCATTAAGAGATGAATGGATAAGGAAAACATGGTATATGCACACAATAATATACATACATGGTATGTTTTATACATACATGGTATGTTTTATACATGGTATATTATTCAGCCATAAAGAAAGTAAAATCCTGTTGTTTGCAGCAAAATGGAAGGAACTGAAGGTTATTATATAAAAAGAAATAAGCCAGACACAGAAAAGATTAGTACTACATGTTCTCTCTCATGTGGAAGTTAAAAAAATAGTAGCTAAAAATAGAATAGTGATTACTAAAAATTGGGAATGGGTGTGGATGGTGGATAGTGGTAGGATTTGATTAGTGCACACTGTATGCATGTATAGACATATCACATAGAACCCTAATAATAAGTGCAATAAAATGCAGGTTAATAAAATTTTTTTAAAAAGAAATCAATCAATATATAGTTATTGAATATGGTTATAGATTAAGGAATTCATCAGATGTTCCAAATAAGTGGTAGTGAAGATTTTGAATATGATAATGTAGCCAGATCTCAAGAGAGGCTATGGTATTTTTAAAATCTACCAAGTAAGAGAATATATAGCCACACTGTCCTAAATTCAATAACACTTATGTGGAATTTTCCTGTATTTTATTTATTATGTAGTATTTCATATATTTGAAAAATAAGAGTTTATATATGTGTATACATATAGCACACACATATATTTAATATTCAATCTAGGCAAAAGTTTGGTGCAAATCAAGATTGTTAGGCAATATTAGGTGATGTTTTTAAAATTTTAAATAGCAGAATTCTGATTCAAACTGGCTTAAGCACAAATGATAATAATAATTTTCACCTATATAACTGAAAAATTCAGAAATAGGTGTCATTTAATCCTGACTAGACTTAGGATTTCAAACAATATGATAAAAACTAAGCTTTTTCTTATTGGCTTTATCACTGTTGGTTTTATTCTTAATCTCTACTTGATGGTCACTCTTACAGTGGAAAAAGCTTCCATTTCCACCTTACCAACACATGTCCTATAATTGTGTATCTTTGGCTGTGATTGCCCTAGCCTTGACCTCTTGCTTATCCCTAAACGTGGCACTCCTAGAATTTTAGATCCACATGAACCTCATGAGCTACAAATGAGGATGGAGACTCTCCAAGGAAAATCAAGTATCAGTATATACTGAACAGACAAAAATAGCAATTTTTCAGCTATGAAGTTCTCATGCAATAACTCCACTGCCACCCAAGTGATCATGGCATATGAGTTGAAAATCACTGTGGTTAAGACTACAATTTCTCAGAGTTAATTTGTTTATTCAATTACTTGGCAACAATTAATTTGAAATAGTCTCTGTATTATGTTTTATACAAGGAAATTCCAATCTGATTAAGACATAGTTATTATCCATAAGGAGCTCTGTATTTCATAGGAAGACATAATTGCCTAATAAACCAAGGGTTTTTGAAAGTACAGGGGAAAATGTAACCAGCTTTGCCCAGAGAATGGGAAAGGATTCTCAGTAATGCCTGAACTGGACTTGAACAAATGGGGATTTCTAGTCAGAAAGAAAATAATTTTAAAAATTAATGACTAAAATAAAACAGGCTAATTTGGAGCTAAATTGGGATACCTAAGTTCTTATTTTGAGTTGAGAGAGGGAGATACATGACAGTCAGAAGCAAAAACCTTGAATGCTAACAAATACCACAGACACAAACACCACTGGGGTGAGGAAGGTTGGGAGGAGTTTAAAGCAGTATGGGGATTTAGAGAAAAATCCATTCCAGACCAAGTGTCTGATCATGACACTTTTCTCAGGAGCTATTTAGCAGGAGATAATTCTATTAAAAAGAGTGGAAAAATAGGCTCCCTACGACCTTTCGGTGAGAGAAAGGGGAATAGGAAGAAATACAGTTTATTGTAGCAAAGTATTCAGGAGCAGAGAACTGCACCAGTTCAATCTCTTGGCTTAAAAGAAAAGAAGAAAAGGAAACATCAGAAAGTTTTGGCTGAATTTATTATCTAAAAGGAAGTTGACCTTGGTAGCATTTAGAAATAAGATGTCAAGACTATTGGAATTTTAAAGTTTTAAATTCAAGATTTACTTTTTTATTCTTCATATTGACAATGAGCCTAATACTAAATGGCAATGTTTAAGTAACTGTTTTGTGCTGGTAAAGAGATTAAGTAAATGAGCATATCCTCTATGGGAATTTTTCTTCTTTATAAATATAGCTTTGACAGATGTCCTTTTATAAGTTATTCCAATCCATAAATATACACATACATAGTACACCAAATGTCATATTTTCTTGATTTTCCAGGTCATAGCAATTCTAATACTTTGTACAGTTCTTTGTGATGAGCTAAAGAAAAGAATTTTTAATGTATTCACAGTGTAAAGAAAGATTTTTTAAAACTTTTATTTACTGCTTTTAATACTTAACTATATAATTCAGCCCATTGTTATTTGTAAGTGGTATTGAATCTTTAATAACACTATCAATGAAAAGGCATGTACCTGTCTGCATTTTGTAACAGAAAGGAAACTATATAAATAGCTTGCCATTGTTTGGTAACTTTTGCTGCTTAGTTATAAGGAATCTAAATAATCCATACTCCATGTGAACAAGTTAGAAAAGAACATTTAATGAGCTACAGAGGGAAGTATTTTCTGAGTATGATACTAATTTTCATAAATGTTGCTGGAGAAGCAACTGCTCAAATATAATTCTCCCATTAGGAGGTTAAGAGAGATAATGGCTGAAAACAGAGGAAATAACAAAAGAAATAAGATGTCAAATATGATCAGATTCGTCTTTGCCATGTAAATTCAAACAATAAAATTGCTATGTAATTATTTCGAAATTATGCCTATTTTATTTTTCAACATTAAGTTCTTCAAGCAAGGGTCTGCTATTGCATTCAGGCTTTATACCACCCATGGTATTTGCATCTGGAGGGGAGCTCCTTAAGAGGGAAGGACATAATTTCTGGTCTGTGCTTATCACCACCATCCTAAATGATATAGAAATGATACACAGTTTAGGTTTGAAGGTATTAGACATGGAGTGACAGTTGGCACAATCTAAGGGTTGCCATCCTTCATATTTTTTAGTTTATTTATTTGCTTTTTAATAGCTAAGTTTTGTTTCTTCATAAAGAATTATTCAAGTGTAGATACATAAAAATGCCACTGAGTCAAATGAACTAACTTCTTGTATTAACTCTGGCAGCCATCATGTTACTTTTGGAAACATTTTGGTGCTGTCAAATAGACTTTTATTCAAAAATGTTCCATATAGTTCCTCTCAGAATATATTTTGTCTGTTATTACCAAAAGTGGAATTCTCAAGGCACGTCGTCTTTTAAGTGATTTTAACTTGTCAATATCAAGTTTCATATTCAATCCTGTCTGGCAAATTGGGTTATATTTTGTTCTGAATTTTCTTAGTTCTGAAGAAACATTTGTTTCTCTCTTCTTTTGTATTACTGCCAAACTTTGAGTATCTCATTGCTAATTTAATTAGACATTGCTGAACATAAAATAAAATTCAATAGATATTTGTTCTATAGATTGGAACCAATAGCAAGTTATCAGAGAGTGGGGAAAGAACACTGTACTGGCCATAGATATTGAAATATCTACCTGAAAATTGAAAATAAATCAATGGTTTTGTTTATGCATTGCCAAATATTTGTATTTGGGGAAATACCCAGATAATTGACTGAATTTCCATTCTTATGTGAATCTTTGGCATCGTGTATGAAGCCCTATGGAAACTGTGTTCCTTGTTAAGAATTCTTGTACGTAGTTAATGAGAAACATCATTGAAAGACTTGGCTGAAGTCCATGCTAATCACATTACCATGGATAATGAAGAGTAAGCTGAGTATTTGTTTTTAAAGTTCTATTTCTCATGGTTCATTTTGTCTACATCCTATTCTCATTACCATTTGAGTGAGAAACTGAAACTTCCTCAGTCTTCTTTACATGATATCTGTTTAGTAATGTGTGCCAGTTAGGAGTCTGGCCCCCATCCTAATATCCTTCAATTTGAGCTAGATTAACTACATCATACCTATGAAGTTAGGGAATTTAGGTAATTATTGTAAAACGAAAATGCATCTCACCGAGAAATAAGAGGGAGTGCATATTTGAATGACCTGGAAAATCTTTATTACTCCCATCTCTTTTCATCACCCCCAAGATATATAAGAATCCACATTTCCCCTATGCCCCTACCTGTTCAGACCCATACCCTTAGAAATATTGGTTCAATATGGCAGTATTATTTGCTTTTGCTTTCTTGTATTACTTTATCTCTCCTTGCCCATTCAATTGCATCAGACTTGAGAGTTTAACATTTCATCTCCATTTTCTCTTAATTTGTCCCCTTCCTCCTGGAACTTGATCTCTCAGGTATTTTCTCAGTTTGCTAAAATCTAAACCACCCATCTAAACCTCTTGACCTACGTCAGTTGTTCTCATACTTTAGCATGAATCAGAATCATCTAGAGGGATTGTTAAAGCACTGATTTCTGAACTCCATTCCTGAGATTGTGATTCATCATGTTTATGTTAAGGCCAAAATTTGCATTTCTAACAAATTCCTCAGTGAAACTGATCCTGTGGTTTGGAAATGACACTTTGAGAACCACTGGTCTGTACCAACATACCAGTCCCTGGACTCATTGTACTGAAGTTCAATTTTATGGTTTATACCTTTTATGACTCCACTATGCTTTTGGTACCAATTCTTATCGGTGCTGATTTTATTGTATTTATGTCCCTCTGTAACCCAGCTAACTAAACTCCTGGTTGTGACTCTCTTTTTCCCAACTCTAAAGTGTAGTCAGGACTCCTTTAACTGATTTTATTGATTCATTCATTCATTTATTCATTCATTACATCATCATTCAATATCCATTATTTAATAACTAGCATGTGACAGTCATTGGTTATATAAAATTTTTCAAAATATATTCATTATGAAAAAGCCTATATTTTAAAGAAGAGGCCATTGAGGAAGCTGATAATACAATACAGTAAGTTTGATGATATTGTTAAGCATTGGGTTCTACAGAAACACATAGATGAGAAATCTAACCCGGATTATAGGATCACAGAGGAAGCTTCTAAAAAGAGAAGGCATCTACATTAGCCCTGAGGTATAAGGTAGAGTTATTCAAGTGGTGAATAGAGACAAAGCACCCAGAAAGAGTGGCGTACATACAAAAAGCTGTGATAAACTTAAATAATTCAGTGTGGTTGGCTGAAATGTAATAAATGTGAATCTTAAAAAAATGTTGGGGATGAGAAATTAAGTGTCAATATCCAGGGTATTTTAAAACAAGCTAATGAATTTGGACCTATGGCTAGTCATTGAAGGATTTTAAACAGGCAAATTATATGATCCTCTACATCTTTAGAATTGGAAAGCTGTAAATAATAGTAGTCTTAGATCATAAGCAATGATCTAAGTGAATGGAAATGAGAGAATCAAAGTAGTGAAAACTTATATGGAGAGAACAAAAGGGATTTTGAGAAACTTTATGAAATAGCACTCATATACCTTCAGTGACATCAAGAAAAGCCCCAAGGACTATCTCACTTTTTTATGGGGGAATAAATTGGCAAATAGAAGAAAAGAAAAAAAAAAAGTTAAAGAAAATTTTTTAGAAATAAACAATTTCCTTTGATTAGCCTCCTGGGTTCCCTATAAACAACTATTGGTAATGTTAGAATAAGCCAAATAAGATGATATCATTTCCTCATGATCTTAAAAATTCAGTTGATTTTTTACATCTGAATGTTGAACTTTTGCTCATCTGAGCATCTTTCCATTTAGTTATATTTATGTATTAGTTCCTGTTGTTGCTGTAACAAATTACCACAAATTTAGCAGCTTAAAACATGAATTTATTATCTCATGACTCTCTCTGTAAAAGAACTGGATTAGCTATGCTGATTTATTTCTCTAGGTTTTGCAAGACCAGGTGAGCTCTCATTGAAAGGTTCTGGGATGAACTGACTTCCAAACTCGTTCAGGGCTATAGATAGAATCAGTTCCTGTGGTTGTAGGTCTGAAGTCCCTTGACAAAGTTTGGATGTTGAACACCTTCAAATGCCCATGCGTTAAAGGCTTGACCTCCCACAGTGGTCTTATTGGGAGGTGTAACCTTAAGGAATTGGGGGCTACTGGGAACCCCTTAGGTTATTGGGAGTATACCCTAAAAAGTCATTGGAGGACCCACTGACCCTATCTCTCTCTAATCTAAGAGATGAGATCTGAAGATATGAGCATTTGCTCTTACACACTCTCCCTACCATTACCATCTGCTTTCCCCATCAGAACTGAACCAATGGATGTGTGATGCCTTTAAAACCTCCAAAACTGCAAGTTAAATAAAACTTTTCTCTTTATAAGTAAGTAGGTTGCCTCAAATTATTTCATTATAGTAATGTAAAGCTAACTAATATGTTTCCATACTGACTAACAGCTAATTCTCTCTCTCTCTCTCTCTCTCTCTCTCTCTCTCTCCCTCCCTCCCTCCCTCCCTCCCTCCCTCTCCTTTTTGTGGGATTCTATGCCTCAGAACAAACAAAACAATTTATGTCTTTCTCATACTTGCAACTTGTCTGACTTCTGCCACATTTTTTTATACCTCCAGCAGAAGAAAATTCTTTGCCTTTAAGCATTCTGGTGATTAGATTGAGCGCTCCTCGGTAATCCAGGATAATCTTTTAGTTTGAGGTCTATTCCCTTAATCACATCTGTGAAACATTTTTATTTATTTATTTTTGTCAGGTACATTTAACTATCATATTAAAAGTTTTAGAAGTTAAGGTGGAGAAATCTTTTGGTAGCCATTCTGCTTCCCACAATTCCTATTAAAGCTTTTCATAAACTAAAAAGGCAAACAAAAACAAAACAAAACAAAACAATCCAGAAATCATAGACAAGTGTGAATGGCCTATGCCATCTACCATGGTCATTTCTCTGCTTCTGTTTCAATATGGCACAAAGAATCTCCATAAATGGTCTACAACAGACTTTAAAAATTTGCTTTCTGCCTCCTTTTCTCTATTCTTAT
The DNA here is from genome assembly GCA_020662805.1 of Glaucomys volans. Taxonomy (NCBI): domain Eukaryota; kingdom Metazoa; phylum Chordata; class Mammalia; order Rodentia; family Sciuridae; genus Glaucomys; species Glaucomys volans. The sequence continues at coordinate 3,248 of JAJEJO010053279.1, read as the reverse complement.
GTCATTACATTTATCAAAGTTAGGGTCTTTTCTATTGGTTAAAAAACACATTTCTGTTAAAGCCTTCCAATAAGAAGTCAGTTGTCAGTTTGAGCAAGTTTTGAGTTTATGAAAACACAAGATTAATGTATTTGAAGAAATGATGTTCAGTGAAAACCCAGGTTAATAAGAGAATCAGTGAAAATTGTTCTGCTCACATTTTTGCCATCTCCTAACCACTGAAAGTTAATGCTACATGAAAAATAATGCGACTATTAATATATACTAAAAGTCTATCAGGGGTTACTAATACAGTTAAATGCTATTAACTCAGAACTCTTTGGAAGATGTAATTATGTAAAATCTTTTATCACAGTTCTTTATAGCCAGGATTGCTACCTTATCAAATGCACAGAAATATGGCAGAAATATGGCCCTGATATCTATTGTGTAAAGGACAGATTATAACAGATATTAATAGAAAATTAAAATAGCATTAGTTTTAAAGACCTAAATAAAACATTTGCATTTTTGCATTTGGCACAATCATAGGCTTTGTTGTTATCTAAAAACATGTATTTGAGTAGAATTTGGTATTGAGTCTTGCTTCTCTACACTTAACACACTTTCTCCATTTTAAAGTAATTGTATTTTCATGTGTTATTTTCTTTTTGTGTTAAAAAGGAAAACTGGAAGCTCAGATCATTATTCATGGTAATTTAAAACAATCCAGCAAGGCAATAATTTCTTGTGCCTCTGTTGGTCGTTTTTACTTATTATTTTTCTTCTTTTCTAGAAAAGAGGAAATTCTGCCTGTAAACCTATTCTCTGTGGCATCAGAGAATGAATTAAGTATTTAAGATGCAAGGAGGATAAAAAGTGGTATTCCCTAAATAAAAAAAGCACTGTGCTCTGAGTATGAAGAATGTTGTTATGCAAGTGAAGATGTTGCATCTGATACCAGTCAGCTTCCGATACCTGCCTTTCAGTGAGGAAAGTATACCTGGCCTCTGACCTCCATCCTCTTTCAGCATTATGAGTTGTACAGAATGGTACAAAATAGGACCTCCGTCTAAGTCCCAGGCAGAAAAAATTATGTGGCTTTTGACTTCTCTCAATCTTCTAAAATCCAATGTAAGGAGACAGCATTTATACCTTAATAAGAATAGGCATTCTATAGCTGCCAACCTTTTCTACATGGCCCGTAGATATGTGTCCATGGTTAGCACGAAGTTTTCTTCTCTCCACTTCAAGAAACCACTCAATCTCATAGATCTTACTCATGAATTTGACCTACTTCTTTAGCTACCACTGACAACATCATTACAAGCTCCATGCAATACCCATCTTTCTCTTAGAAATCCCCAAACTCCTTGAAAACTCTCCTAAAACTCTTGAAATTCAAGATTTGTTTTCTATTTGTCACAACATATATCATGACTAAATAATGAGAGCCTTGTACCTCATAAAAACTGGTCAACCTTACTTCCCACCACGAAGTCCTACTGGTTGTAGGTGGGACCTTGAATGCCCAGAAATGTCAATTTTCAAGTATGCAATTTTTACTTCTTCATAAAGCATAGGCTTTAGACAGAACTTTATTGATCACTGAAACTCATTTGCCTATGCCACTGATTAGCTCATGGACTAGATCAGGTCATCTATTTTATTTACTCTTTCTTTCTTCTACAAAACAAATTAATAGTGCTGCCTCCACAGCAGTCCTATGAATAATAAATGAGGATATGTTTCTAAATTACCTTACATACTGCCAGATGTATAACAGATACATAACATATGTCAGTTTTCTTCCCTCAATTCTCTTTTCTTGATTTTTGTCAGGTTTATATCGTGATTTTTCCATTCATTCATTCTTTCTAGGCAATCTAAGTTTATGTGACACATTTCATCTTCCCACAAGTCAGTTTCCAAAAAGATAGACACCTTAATTCTGGTTTCCTTACTGATCATCAATTACTCAAGTTAGTCACAAGACATAGGCCTAGAATGTTAAATCTTTCTTTCATGTGCCTTTTTAATAAAAAGAAAATTAAAAGTCCCTGCTTGAAATCCAAATACAGCATGTTATACTTTTGAAGTCCATCAGACTAAAGTTATAGTTTGACATGCATCTAATAGTTTGATAACCCAGGTTTATTTAAGTCATTTTTTGGTATTATGTTTTATATAGAAAGCCTATTTAAACTCATCATACATAACTCTGTAGAAGACTTCAAGAAGGATAACTCTCATCCAATGCCTCCATGTAACTAGAAAAGCAAAAGTTTTCTGAGAGCTTGAGTTAGGCACTCCTTCAATTAAAATTGAAATAGCAACTTGCAATTTATAGCTTAAATGGTTTTATTAGTGCATTATAATGAGACATAATAGTGGGGTTCATTCTGACATATTTATACATGCATGGACTATAATTTGCTCATTTCAGTCCCCAGTACTTCCACTTTCCTTTCACCTACACTCCCCCTTTCCCCTTCCTTCACTCTACTGATCTTCCTTCTATTTATCACTTTTTAATTGATGCTTCATAGATGTTCATAGAGGTAGAATTCGCTGTGGTGTATTCATATGTGTACATAGCAATTTATAGATATTTTTCTATCCACCACTCCTTTAATCCTGGAAGATAGTCAGGAAGGACACATTTATCACTATTTGCCCATGAGGAAATGGAGGCTAAGAGAGGTTAGGTTGATTGCCCGAGGTCACATAACTAGGAAAGTCCATGAACTAGTATTCAAGCCAAAGTCTGACTCAAGTTTGAACCCAAGCCTCTTACTGCTATAACAAGGAACTACCCAAATCTTCTTACTCAATGTGCAATGCTCTTTGCTTTTAACACATGTTGTCACTTTTTTTATTCATCATTTTTAAATATGAAGAAGGGTTCTTTATTGCATTGGTTTTGCTTGAGATTCCACACATAATGCTCTGAATTATGTATTCTACAATATGTAAACTAATTTACTTCATATTTCTGACTGTATATCTCAAATTTGAGTGCAAGTTTTATATGTAAATTCTATAAATTTTTAAAAGTGTTCTTTTATTGGCATTTGGATAGGTTAGTGATTTCTCTATGGAAGCCAATGACAGCTTGCACTAAGATTCAAAATGATTCAGTGATTACTTCTAGAAATTTGAAGAAATCCAGCATCTAAGAAAGTACTTGAATCCTTGAGCTCTTCTAAATATGTGAAACCAAAAGGTAGTTGTATATGAATAATTTAAAGCATAAATGAGAAAACACT
>JAJEJO010053278.1:9412-98580 GCA_020662805.1 Glaucomys volans | reverse complement strand
AGACAATTAGATACAGCAAGGTGGTAGACTCCGGGCCTGGGTGTGGGCCTGGGCACTAGTTCAAGTTGGGATGGTGTCACAGAACTGTGCTCAGTGATGGAGACACTGGGCTTGAGAGCCCAGGCTGACCTGAACTCCTAGCTGGGGGTTCAGGCAGTGGCAGGTGGTTGCTCTCTCCTGGGGACACTGTAAGCTATTGCCAAAGGCCCAAAGCTCCCTGCTGGATCACTCCAGACACTGCTGACACTGCTGGCGGCCCCAGGAAGCTGGAAATGGACCCCCTCTGTCAGGGAAGCCGCCAAATTCAGAGCAGTTCCGCCTCCCTGCCGGAGTCAGCGATCCCAGGGGCTTCGGGCCAACCTCTCCAGGTGTGGCTAGAGGGTCTGGGAAGCCCGAGATGGGCACTCTCTGCCAGGGAAGCTGCGGAAGTGGGGCCGAATAGTTCCCACTCCCAGCCAGAGACGGCGTTCCCAGAGTTTCCCGGCTGGAGCTCCCCTGACACAGCTGGAGGCCCCAGGAAGCTGGTAATGGGCCTTCTCCGCCAGTTAAGCCGCCAAAATGGCGTGGGGTAGTTCCATCTCCCTGCCAGAGTCCGCGTTCCCAGAGTTTCCCAGAGGCCTCTGAATGCCCCAGGTAGCCTGAGATGTTCGGTCTCTGCCTGGGAGGCCGCCGGCTGGTGCCGGAGCCGCGGCCAGTGACTCCAAAGCGCTACTGGGGACCCGCACTCACTTGGCTGGCGCAGACCCAGGTCGGTGGCTCCGAAGCAGCTGCAGGGTCTGGCGCTTCCGGATGGTAGCAGCCCGCGGGGGGCCGAGCCCAGCCAGGCTGAGTTGGTTCTGGAGCGGCACCTGGGGACCCCTTATATGTGCTTTGAATATAAAGTCTCGTTGAGAGTCATATTCCTGCTGTTTGAATCCCGAGCAAGTAGGAATCCACGGAGCAAGTAGGAATGCAGCCTTCCTCTAATCCGCCATCTTGGATCCTCCCGAAATTTTCTTAAGAAACTAAACGTAATTACCACAAGATACCACAATTGCAGTCCTGGATATTCATTTCAAGGAAATGAAGACATGTGCACATAAAGACATGTGCACTTGTACACTAATATTTGTAACAGCTTTATTAACAATAGCCAGGACTAGATGCGACCCATATGTAAGTAGTTATGATACATCTGTACCATAACAATACTACTTAGCAATAATATGGAAGGGACTGTTGATACAGGTAACAACTTGAATGAGTTTAAATAGAGTTGTAGTATTTGGAAAAAATCCAATCCTAAAATTTTGTATATCAATTAATTCTAATTATATGATATTCTTGACATGGTAAAATTATATTAGTGGAGAACATATTAGTGCCAGGGACTATAAAGGGGTGAGAGTCAGAAGGAAGTGGATGTGTCCAAAAAAAGGCAAGATGCAGGATCCCTGCACTGATGGAACTGTCACTTATCTTGACTGAGTCATATCAATATTAATATCCCAATAGTAATATTATACTGTTTTACAGTATGTTACTATTTGGGGAAACCAGGTAAAGGGCACATAGGATACCTTGTATTGTTTCATGTAGTTGCTTGTGATATATAATTATCTCACAAAAAAGGGTGTAATAGAAAATACTATACTTTAGGGCATGATTATGTTTTTTGGTAGCATAATTTCTAAATTATAAATATGTTTAAAATAGAGTAGATATGCTTGTTTTTTTAATAAGTACAAAAGAATTATTTTAAATTTGAACTTTTAAACCAGTGTGGAGGTCTGTAATAATTTTGATGTTGATACAGTATGGAATCATTATTCAACTTTCTTTTTTGAGTGAGGATGGAGACAGGAGCTGACAAAACTACTTCTTTTTCTACAATTATCTCATATTCTAAATAAATAAGTTCTATGTTTCATTTAAATTAAATAATCCAGTTTTGTTCTAAATTCATAATTCATCTGCTCTGAGCCCATGGTTTTTGTAGGAGGAATTTGAACAGAAGGATATTATGCACTCACAAAGTACACTTTTAAGTTGCAGATAATTTTTACTTGCTCTTTTTCATCTTACTCTGTTTACATAATTTGAGATTGCTTCAGCAAAGAGATTCTATTGTGATCATATCAGTGTTATTAATGAAGTTCCTTTCATAAAATATTTATTATGAGGGCTTGTATATCATCTTGGTTGTCCATCAAATTATTCTTATCCATTCTATTGCACTGACTGGACTACTATGGAGCATGTTGCAAATTTTCTTTGCTACGAATAATCTAGGTGCAGCCATCAACCTACAATAACTCATGGCAGATTGCCTTTAGGGCTATTGTGAATGTTCACAGCCTACTGGGTCAGAAAAGCTTTTCTGAGGATCAGAAACATATCTTAATACAAGCCTTTGTGTTGCATCACCAAGCATGACTGTATTCAACACCTTTTAAAAGATAAATATAACTAGACGTACGTGCAAACTTGTATTATCTACTTAAGATTGGGAAATGGACTGAACTGAATGCTAACACTGGCTTAACCAATTGCTCCCATTATAACTTGATCTCTGGAGACTGGTACATTTCTTCAGTCCAAACTTACTAAAATTACTCAATTTCAAATGAATCTAATACATTAGTACAGTTTGGCAGAGTAGAAAATATTAAGGGAAGGTGAATGATGGCTAATAAAATTCAATGTCATTATAGCTAGCACTTCTTTCAGAGATGAAATATCAGATTAGTTTTATAAACTATCCAGCAGTAGTTCAAACATTCTATACATGTGCCAATTGGTAAGTGGTCAAAGAAATGGCTCTGTCAGAGTATGCCTTCAGTTTTAGTGGTCGGAGCCAAAAGAGAGTCTTGACTAAAACTATTAAGTGAAAATTCTTGGGAAATATCAAAATCAACCTGTCACAACACCTATTATTTTAATAGTAAAGCTAAGTTTTTATTTTATGTTAGTAATGTGCAAGGAGCACCCTGATTTACTCATAATGAATCATTTGATGCAGAAAGCACAATTTCAAAGTCTTCTCTTCTATAAAATGTAAAACAACCAATACTGTACTATAGAAACAGTACATTATTCCTTTAGAAGCAAATGGTACAAGTAGCATAATTTTTTTTTCCTCAGAGGTAATAACAAAACTAGATCAAAATTAATTGAATAAGAAGTAAGACATTTGTGAAAATACATTAGCACCGATTGGGTATGCTTACATTAATAGATAAGGCTAAAAAATTATCAGAGCATTTCATTGGGATGGGTGTGCTGTTCCATTGATGACAATTGGGGTATTAGGCCAAATTTCTCCAAAGGGATTAGGAGAACAGATTATTTGTATTATAATACAAGTTACATAAATACGTGCCTTGGAGTGGGGGAAGATGCTAAAACTATATCAATCTTTTTTTTTTCTTTTTTCAAGGTGCTAGATTTGGGCATAAGGAAAATGTAGAGTGTGTAATGTACTTGAGACCTCAACATATATTGCACTGGTATATTTCTTTTCTTTTCGTTTTTGTTTTTGCACTGGTATATTTCAAGAAACTAAATAAGATGACTTCATGAGAATAAAGTGCAGAGACTCTACACGAAATCTATACCTGACTAAATCCATAGGCTCTGAAAGAAGCACTGATGCAAGGATACTTTTGAACTGAATGGCAGTATCCACAGGAATTCTTAGGTGTCTCACTCTAAGTCCTGTCCTTTAGGACATTTCAAAATTCTTGAGAAGGTACAGTGTTCTGATGATAAAATTTGGTAATTGTACAGAGGATCCTAAACGAGCAATGTAGTACTGAAAAAAATCATTACTTTATCTAGTTGAAAGGAGGTGAATTGCCTCACTTTCTTCTGGTCTTGCCGGTCTAAGCCTGCAGAAATGTGCTCAATGCATGTACCACAATTGAAGAGACACTCAACAGAATTGTGATCACACTACGAAAGAAGGTAGAGGACCATGCTATTATGAGTGTAGTTCCTGGCTCACAAGAGTGTTCTCAACAAGCACTGGGATAATGATGATGGTGGTGAATTTTCCATTGCCAGTTGTTGGTTGACTGTTTCTTGGAAAAAAGATTAAAAACCAGATGATCTCTCTGTTCACTTCATCTTAGCGATTTTAATAATAAGTAAAGAGAAAATTATCATTGTTAAGTAATAAAAATTTGGAAATCACAATTCTGTTCAGATTTTTCTATGCAAATAAAATGTTAAGCTAATATTTTTAAAGGAAAAAGTGAACACCCCTCCATGGTAAATAAATATACTTCCAATTGTCTGTATTAAAGTAACTGTTATAAAATACAGTAGCTTATTTTGTATTTGGGTGATGGGAAATAGGACATTGACTTAGTCTCTAAGATCCAACACCTCTGGGGGAAATTAGAACCATCTAGAGTCCCCAGAACAAGACAGATGCATACATGTGGGTACAACGTCTTTGTCTAAGCTTAAGTTCTTCCTTCCAGTTTGATCTGAAGACACCAAGGAGGCTATGTGCCCCTAGAATCCTATCTGAAATAGGCCTGTTGTCATCTTCCAGATTAGAAGTTGATTTCCAGTTTAGTGTTTATTCAAAAAACAAACAAACAAATGAACAAACAAACAAAAAGGAGCTAAAAGAAATTCAGTTTAAAATTAGAAATTTTATAAGGCAAACTATACATCTGACCTCAGACTTTCTTGCTGACTCTATGGTTGCTTAGGCATGGCCAACAGGGATGTTCCTGTGGCTTGGAAGCTCATGCCAACTCCTCATAACCCAGTACTCTTTGCCTAGGCTGATTGGTTTTAGGGTGGAATGTAAGAAAGCATTAATGTTACCCAACTTGAGTGAATCTCCACTTGAGTGAATCTTCATAAGGCATTTCTTCTTTTGGCATGATAATGAGTGTCAGAAGAGGTCTTAAATGATATATTCACAATTATGAAAAATAATTTGTTAAATAAAATGTACATTATTTATTAATTATATGAAAATGGTCCCAATATGAATAATGCTTTCATTGCAGAAAACACTAAGTTAAAAAGGAAATATTCACAGAAACAAGCTAGAGAGAAAAGTTGCTTCAAAATGTTACAGTATTATTAGGGTTTTGAAAATATAGTTAAGTAGCAACCTTACAGCAATTGGTCCCTTTACCATGACATCTGTGGGAATAAGCTTTTTGCTCTATGAAAAGGTATTTCATGTAGCACTCAATGAAGCTTGCTTCTGAAGCAAACCATTTGCTGCAATTTGTAGCCAAGGAAGATGAATGGGAGTGAAGGTGGTAACAGAAATAAGAACTCCCACTAGGAATAAGATGTGAATTGGGGAGGACATATATTTGAAGACAAGTTTTTTTTTTTTTTTCCCCCAAAGAAATTTTAAAAAGCACAACACTGACTTGAAGGGCCACTTACAAAGCCTGCCAACACTGACCAAGTGTAGCAGTATAATCTAGTTGTACTGAATAACTTTGGAATTGGAACTTGGCTATGATTGGTGTTCTTCACTGTCCCTTTCCCATCTGAGTTTCCTTTATTTCCATATCTGTCTTAGATTATCTTCTTTCTGCATAAATCATAGTCAATATGAGGGTGAAAGAAATTGGGTGAACTATCTCAGAATGGAGAGATTTTAGTAACTGCTGGTGACATAAGACATGATCAATATCATTTAGGAAAAATACAAACTAGGAAAATCTGCAACTTATTTGTGTGTTTTACATTTATTTATTCATCTATTTGATGGTGCTGGTGATTGAACCAGGATATTGAGCATGCTTGAAAAGTGCCCTACCACCATTTTTTATGGTTAAATTTCAAAACCAGCTAATCATGTAGTCAATTATTCATATCCTGGTTACAGATGGAAGGTAGAAAAAGAAAGGAAAATTATTAGTATTAAAAATAATGACTGTCATTATTGAAATGCTCACTATATTCTGGGATGTATCTTTACAGCTACTGGTCAATGAATTAATACCAAAACTAAAAACAGAACTTCTGTCATTATTCATTATAAATAATATACCTGAGGCCCAGAAAAATTATGGGGATATATCAAGATAATAAGACCTGAACCCATGTCTATAGATCCAAAGCACTATGTTTTTCTTCTCTTATACAGTGCTGTTAACTTATCCAACAGGTGAAACTGATGGTACACTCAACGGAAGGTATAGAAAATTATAAAAATCAGAGTGGACTCATGTTAGATTTTTAGAAAAGGTAAAATTACAGTCTCCTGGTTTTCCACCTTGGAGACTTGAATACAGAAGATAGTATTGAGCTTTGTGTTAACACAGCTTAGAAACCTGCAAAATTTTTAGCAGGATACAAAACCAACATACAATTTTCTATCCTCTAATAATGCCTGAGAGAAAAATCAGGAATGCAATCCCATTCACAGTGGCCACTCAAAAAAATAAAATATCAAGGAATAAACCCAACTAAGTGTGTGAAAGACTGTGCAATGCAAATTACAAATCACCAAAAAGAAGTTGCAAAAGACACTAAAAGATGGGAGGAGTGCCTGTGTTCATGGATTGTGAGAATTAATATCATTAAAATGGTCATATTTCCCAAAGTGATCTACAGATTCAACGCAGTTCCCACCAAAGTACCTATGATATTCTTCACAGAAATAGAAAGAACAATCTTAAAGTTTGTATGGAAGAACAAAAAACCTGAATACCCAAAGTAATCCAGAACAAAAAGAGCAATACTGGAAACATCATGATTCTGATTTAAAACATACTACTGAGCCATAGTATCAAAAACAGCATAGTACTGGCAAAAAACAGACCATAGACCAATGGAACAGAAGACCCACAAATATGCCTGTGCATTCTCAGTCAACTGATTCTCAACAAAGGTGCCACAAATATGCACTGGAGAAAGGACCACCTCTTCAAGAAATGGTTCTGGGAAAACTGGATATCCACATGGAGAAGATAAAAACTGGACCCTTTGGTATTAAAATGGACTCAACATGGAGCAAAAGAATTAAACACAGCAAGAAAACAACAGGGTTAAGAGACAACCTGCAGAATGAAAGAAAAGCTTTGCCAGTTATTCTTCTGACAGAGAATAAATATGCAGAATATATAAATAACTTAAATTAATAAAAAGCCAATCCACCAAAATAAGCAAATGATCTGAATAGACACTTTTCAAAAGAAGAAATGCCAGTGGCCAATAAATGTATGAAAAATATTTACTGTCATTACCCATAAGGGGGAGGTAAATGAAAACTTCAATGAGATTCCATCTCACCCCAGTGAGAATGGCTTAAAAAAACAAACAAACCCAAATAACAAATGCTTCTGAGAATGTAGAAAAATGATGCCCTTATAAAATTGTTGGTACGAATGTCAATTAGAACAACCAGTAGGAACTCATCATGGTGGTTGCTCAAAAAACTGAAACTAAAACACCACGTGATCCAGCAATGCCACTGCTGTATATATATCTGAAGGAAAAGAAGTGAGCATACAAAAGAGAAACCTGAATACAGATGTTTATTACAGCATTGTTCACAATAGCGAAGATATGAAATCAGCCTATGTGCCCATCAACAGACAAATGGACAAAGAAAATATGGTACATAAACACAATAGAGTATTGGTCAGTCATAGAGGAATGTAATTCTGTTATTTGTAGGAAAATGGATAAAACTGGAGGACATCATTTTAAGCAAAATATAACAAATATGGAAACATAGTATTGCGTGTTTGATATGTGGCAACTAAGGAGAAAAAATATGATCCAAAAGTAAAAGAGGGACTATTAGAATATTAGTGACTGGAAAAGGGGACTAGGAGAAGTGGGAGTGAAGGGAAGGAGGGAGATGGTAGAAGGGTGTGAACATGATCAATGCATAATGCATAACATGCATTTATGGAAATATCACAGTGAATTCCATTAATTTTCATACTTAGTATTTATAAATAATAACAATAATAATAAAAATGAGAAAAGAAACCAGCAAGAAACAACTTGGTCAACAACCAGACAAACTACAGAGGAGTTTAATGCCACTGATGGGAAACCTGGGAATGTAGGAAAACTAGAGTGATCCTGCCACACATTTAATTACCATTTCAGACCTCTTTCAGCAGTTCAGAGCTAATTAGAAGTTATTTTGAAAATTTATACTCCAACAAAATAGAAAACCTGGAAGACATCAACAGGTTCCTAGAGGCATATGAGCCACCCAAGCTGAATCTGGAGGACATACACAACTTAAATAGATCAATTTCAAGCAATGAAATAGAAGAAGTCATCAAAAGCCTACCAATGAAGAAAGTCCAGGACCAGATGGATTCACAGCCAAGTTCTACAAGACCTTCAAAGAAGAGCTCATTACAACACTCCTCAAAGTTTTTCATGAAATAGAGGAGGAGGGAACCCTTCCAAACTCATTCTATGAAGCTAATATCACCCTGATACCAAAACCAGAGAAGGACACATCGAGGAAAGAAAATTTCAGACCCATATCCCTAATGAACATAGATGCAAAAATTCTTAACAAAATTTTAGCAAATTGCATACAAAAGCATTTTAAAAAGATAGTGCACTATGATCAAGTGGGTTTCATCCTGGGGATGCAAGGGTGGTTCAACATCTGGAAATCAATAAATGTAATTCACCACATCAACAGACTTAAAGTCAAGAACCACATGATTATTTCAATAGATGCAGAGAAAGCATTTGATAAAATACAGCGCCCCTTCATACTCAAAATACTTGAAAAAATAGGGATAGTAGGAACATTCCTTAACATTTTAAAGGCTATCTATGCTAAGCCCACAGCTAACATCATTTTGATTTTATAGTCCTCCTCTGAATTTTTACACATGCTTCTGCACACCATAGTAGGCTTCTTACACTAGAAATATATTGGTGAGCCACAGATTACCACCAGCTTACTGCTGGTGAGGAAAGCAAGCCTCCCATCAGGTCGATAGTCATATGTTGGTATGATTTGAAGAGCCTGAAAATCTCATAGATTGCTCTCTTTGCTAATACGAAGAACTTATAACAGAGAACACACATAATTGGGTTCAAGACTACCCTTCCAGTTCCAACGCTTGTGGTTCCCCTTTGCTATTCCATATTGAATCTTTAGCAATTTTCCCATTCAACATGCCATACTGCTTAATACACTAATGTTTTTGAATATGGTGTTTCCCTATCCCAAAAATGAAATATAACATCACTAAGTGAGTTCCTACATGAAATATGGGCTATTTCCAAGCTACTTCTCAAGGAGGTATCTCCTAAATGCCGAAACATATACAGACTTGTACTCCCCACTCTGTGCTCACATAGTACTCTGTTCTCATACAACTTAATTCATTTTTTTGCAATTCATTTTTATATATCAATTCTTTAATTGGGCCATGAGCATCCTTGAGTACTCAGAAATATTTATTTTTTGTCTCAGAAAATTCCCTCTTGACCCTCTCCTGTCACATTCCCTTAAGTCCCACACCACTCACCAGGCATCCTCTTTCATTTCAATAACCACTGAAAAACTTCATTGACTCTTGAATGTATACAAATAGATGTTCTGTGTCTAGCATCTTTTTTTATGGAGCCTATATTTTTGAAATTAACACATGATATTGCCTATATAAGTAATGCATTGCTTTATTTCAACTGGCATTCCATATGATGAATATACATGTATCAATTAACATTTTCTATATACCAAACCACACCGAAATTTAGTGGTTTGAAACAACAGTCATTCATTTTTTTTCTCATTGTCCTATGGGTGAGCAATTTGGACTGAGTTCAGTTGGACAGTTCTTTAGGTGGCCTTTGTTGGTTGACAGTGAATCAGCTAGGCAGTGCTTTTTCTGGGGTTTGGAAGATTGTTAAGTAAGGTTATGAAGCTAACTGAACCACATTTTTGTCATCTCAGATATTAATCCTCCATCAGCACAATCTGGGCTTGCACACCCTGATGTGCCATGTTCAAGGCACAGCAATAGTGTAGGCTACACTTTTCAAGTCTCTGCATCGTGTTTGCTATTATTCCAATGTCAAAATTAATTGGGGACCATTATAGCAAAAATCTCCCATGATGCCAGTTTGTTTGTTTATCTATCTTTGTTGAAGGATAGATAAATAATATTTTATCCTTTATTAAGATGCTTTAGCTACCATGAATAAAGTAACTCTAATATTTGCTCCAAACATTACTTTATGTATCTTTTTGTGAAAATAAATTTTCACTACTCTTAAATACCTATTAGTGGAATTTCTGGGTTAGGCTCTCAAAGATTAATTGATTCCTAAGTCTAGTTAGTTCCAATCCCGTATCCTGGACTATCTAATTTAAATCATTTTGCTTTAGGATTTCATGATTAAATAGTGATGGAAAGATAAGTCTCATGTAGTCTCAGGGTGAAGATAAATGGAGTCATCACTATAAAAGCATTTTCAGCTCCTAGGAAAAACAACCAGGTGCTTACTCTCCTCTCCTCTAGATATTTGTCACACTCTTACTCTGTTTAGTCCTCTCCTCAAGAAAGGAAGGTGGATTTTGATTCCCTTTTTGCCCCCAATGTGTATTGATTGGTTCAAATAGTTTCTGTTGCTGTTTTCCATTAAAAACAGAGAGATTGAGAAATGTTAGCTAATTTAGCAATTTTTATGAAAACATTTTCTAAAAGGGATGTTTTAAATGCAAACATTGGATTTGTTTCTCTTGCTCCCCCACCAATTTTAAGTCCTTCGAAAATATTTATCCATTCTTTATTAGAAAATAATGTTCATATTTTTAAGCTCTAATTTTTCCTATGTTTCTGTCAAACTAATTCCATCTAGATTATCAGTTCTGCTTTTCTCCTCCTGTTTACTATGTCGCTAAAGTTTTCTCATTATATGCTTGTCAAAAAAATCTCAGGAGAGTACATATTGACTGATTCCATTAAAGAAAGAAAAGAGGAAAGTAAAAGAGAAAGAAAAGGACTTGATAGTTTGTAGAGATATGAGAGACAGAGAGAGACAGAGACACTGCTGAGAATGGTCCCGGTGCAGGGATTTAACAAAACAATATTTAAAAATGGCTGTCAAGATGCTGCAAGACCATGTTTTCATTATTTTTTTTTTTAAAGTAGGAGCAGTTATTTATTTATTTTTTATTTACTTACAGTGCTGCTGGGGATTGAACCCAGGGCCTTGTGCATGCGAGGCAAGAGCTCTGCCAATAGAGCTACATCCCCAGGCCCAGTGTCCCACATTAGTATCTACACTGACTTACAGTTTCCTCCACCAATTCCAGGAAAGCATGTTTCCATTCCATTACCTTTCTAATTATATTGGAAAAGATACAAGGAAACAAGCTCTTTATAACCACAGGATCAGAAAGTCCTCAGGGACAGAGAGCAGTCTGCATTTTCTCTTGACTTTGAAGATGCCGTCGTTGTAGTTATTCTCCCAGAAAAGTGAGTCTTGATGACAACCTAGCTCCTCACTTTACCTTAATGACTTCAGAATTGTTGAAACCTCATTACTTAATGTCATCACTGTGGTGTGTGTGTGTGTGAATGCGGGTTTTAATCAAGTGAGAAATATTGAGGGAGAAAATGACATTCTGCTGATTTCATGATTTTTATGAAGGATGGCTGAGTTCTTCTAAAATTAGTCCCTGTCTGCTTCTGCAGATCAATTTTCTAAAATCAGACAGTTTAAGAGATATTTTTTTATACCTCACTTTTCCCCTCCACTCTAAAAGTCCACATTTAGAATTTGTTTGTGACTAAGTGCGATTCCTTCTAGATCACTTCCTTCAGAGAGCTGCTACGATTCCCGGCTACTTATAACATCACTTTTCCCAGTCTAGGCCATGTTTAGCCTTAGCGGTTTCACAAAAAGCAGGAACATTTTACTGCCTTGATGACTGTTTCCAATCTGAGAGTATTAGTGAAAAAATTAAAATTTATGCAATACTAATTTTGTGCCAGGTGCTGTTCTTGCATACACTCAGGTCCTCACAGTCTCCTTAGGAGAAGGCATTATTATAATACCTCCTTATATGTGAGGAAGTAGGGGCTTAGAGAAGTCAAAAAGCTTCTTCACAGCAAAGGAAATAATCAGAAATGTGAAGAGAGAGTCTGCAGAATGGGAGAAAATCTTTGCCACCTGCACCTTAAATAGAGCATTAATCTCCAGAATATATAAAGAACTCAAAAAACTTTACACCCATAGCCCCACATATAACCCAACGGATTCATGGGAAAAGAAACTGACAGATATTTCACAGAAGAAATAAGAATGGTCAAAAAAATGTTCATAATCTCTAGCAATGGGCAAAATGCAAATCAAAACTACACTGAAATTCTATTTCACTCCTGTTAGAATGGAAATTATCAAGAATACAAGTAACAATAATTGTTGGCAAGGAGGTAGGAAAATAGGTAAACTTATGCATTGCTGGTGGGACTGCAAACTGGTGCAACCACTCTGGAAAGCAGCATGGTGATTTCTCAGAAAACTTGGAATGGAACCCCCATTTGACCTAGTTATCCCACTCCTTATTAAATAGCTAAAGGACTTAAAATCAGCTTACTACATGACACAGCCACATCAGTGTTTATAGCAGCTCAATTCACAATAACTCACTATGGAACCAACCTAGGTGGATGGATGGATAAAGAGAAGGTGGAATGGAATATTACTCAGCATTAAAAAGAAAGTCTTTATGACTTTTGCTGGTAAATGAATGGAACTGGAGACTACTGTGCTAAGCAAAACAAGCCAATGCCAAAATACCAAAGGCCGAATGTGGATGTTCTCTCTGATATGTGGATGCTAACCCACAGTATGGGAGGGAGGGAAGAATAGAAGTTCAGTGGATTAGACAAAGGGGAATGAAGGGAAGGGAGAAGGAATAGGAAAGACAATGGAATGAACTGGACATAACTTTCCTATGTTCCTATATGAATACACTACAGTGAATCTCCACATCATGTACAACCACAAGAATGGGATACTAATTAGAATAAATTGTCCTCCATGTATTTATATTACTTCCTAAACACACTCTACTGCCAAGTATATCTAAAAAGAATAACAACAACAGAAACCTTCCCAGAAGTTAAGTGCTATCAAGTGCTAGAGCTGGGACGCTAACTCAGGCTGACTAGCTCTGGGACCCATGCTTCTAACCACTACACCATGCCTCAGAACAGCTTGGGGTGCAAAAGAAGGCATTCTCCCTCACACTATAGGCTTGATAGAACATTCCTCTCCTCCACTGAGATTGCAAACACAGTTGGGGAGAAAATGTACATAAATACAATAGTAACTTTTCTTCTGAGATTTAACATTATTATTTTAATAAACATTAATTATGAAGAGTGAATTTCTCATATTTAAATCTTTTTTTCATATTCAAATCTTTAAAAACAAAACTAAGAAAAGCCCTGACCACATGACAATTTTTTTATTATATTTTATTTGGCAGAGATAAAATTTTCAGGCTCAGATCAATGATTTTTATTTATTGCTGACAGTTAATGGAATAACTCTGCCTTAAACAAGTTTCTACCCATAAGACAAAGTAAACTGTAACTAAGGTAGCATGTAGGCATCTACCAGCACAAAAACTTTACTAAAGGTAAAGTAATTGAGAAAAGACTATGTAACACAGAAGTATGTGAATAATGGCCAATCTAGAGTGCAAACAATGTGAAGCTTGGTACTCTTGCTATTGAAGAAGAAAGAAAAAGTGGAAAACACAGTTTTATCTCCTAGAAAACACAATGTGACAGAAATATGTCATATCATTAGAATGCGTAATAACATAGAGGCTACATTAAGGTAGAAGCACAGAGGAATACAAGGTTTAACAGGAATAAAATGCATCACCCTGATCCTCAAGAGGGTTAGCTGTTTGGGAGGCAGGAGAATCCTCTTTGTACTCCTAAGCACACACATCACATACCACTTAATCAGGTGGAATAAAAACTGTATTGAGTCATTAGAGGGAGAATGATAAGAGGTGAAATGACCCACTTACTATTCAGTTATTCTAGCTTAGAGTTTCTGCTCTTTCACAAACCTAAAACTCAGTCCTGAGCTTGGTATCATCCGCAAAAAGCTAGTGGAGGGTACAGTTAACCCAAGATTGCCCAGTGCTATAGTGTCAGGAAGAAATATGAAGTCCATAAAATAAGCATTACTCATGTGACATAGCCACATCAATGTTTATAGCATCTAAATTCACAAAAGCTAAATTATGGAACCAACTGAGATACCCTTCAACAGACGAATGGATAAAGAAAATGTGGTACATATACACAGTGGAATATTACTCAGCCATAAAGCAGAATGAAATTATGGCATTTGCTGGTAAATGGGTGGAACTGGAGACTAACATGCTAAGTGAAATAAGCCAATACCCCCAAACCAAAGACTGAATGTGCCCTCTGGTATTCAGATGCTGACTCACAATAAAGGGTGTGTGTGTGTGTGGGGGGGAAAGAATAGAAGTTCATTGGATTAGAGAAAGAGGAATGAAGGGAAGGGTGAAGAATGGGAATAGGAAAGACAGTAGAATGAATTGGGCATAAGTTTCCTATGTTCTTATATGGATACATGACCAGTGTAACTCCACATGGTGTACAACTACCAAAGTGGGAAGTTATATTCCATGTATATATGACATGTCAAAATACATTCTACTGTCATGTATAACTAAAAAGAACAAATAAACTTTTTTTTTAATTTAAAAAGAAAGTAATATGAAGGCCTGGGGTTGTAGCTCAGTGGTAGAGCATTTGCCTAGCATGCACGAGGCACTGGGTTCAATTTTCAGCATTGCATATCAATAAGTAAAAAAAAGTAAAGGTCCATCAACAATTAATTTTTTTTAATAAAGTAATGTGAAGTCCGTAGTTTAAAAAAAACACCTATCGAGGCTCAATGAGCTTCTAAGCTAAATTAGGTTTAATCATTTCTCACATAAGGGACTGAGTATGAATAGAGGCTTCTGTACACTATTTCATAACATAAGATCCTCAAACCCAAAATGCAAGTGGTCTCTGGGGGATGAATCTGGCCTCTCTTTTCTGCTAGCAATGCCAGCCTCACTTAAAAGGAGCAGAGTGTTAATGCTGGCCCAGAGTGGGACATTTTCACATTCCTGAATCGTCTTACATTAGATCACTTCAAACTTCTTTTTTGATCAGTTTGGACCCTCTTCTTTGGATAATATCAGTATTACAGCAGCTTGACTTCTCTAAAAGAAAAGAAATGTCCAAGATAGTAAAAGAAAAAAGTCTCTATTTCAATTCAAACAATGTCAAGAGGGTTTTGAGGTTGCCTAGTACAATAACCCTGACTGACCAGTTTGGTTCCTCGAAGCATTATCATAGCTAAATTGGTAGAAAGGGTCCTTGACCAAATTGAATGAAAGATTGATGGGCAATTTTCCATTTAACAGATAATGTGTCCTTTTGCTTATATGGAATAAAAATATTCTTTTCGTGATCAATTGCAAAGTCTTACCTGGGTACAACTACATCCTTTTTAAGAGTTTTGAGGAGAAAATGATAAGGAATTAAGCAAGCAAAAATAATGGTGTGTTCTGGGGAGGGGGAGTTATGAGAGTTTCCTAAATAACTCAGGATTTGAATATATTATTTGGAGAGGATCTCAACATATAATGTAAGAGTCTATTTTTTCTTTTTTAAGTGAACCCATATCAACTTCTTAGGTAAAACCATTAATCCAATGAGTGAAAATAGAAGTTCCTCTGGGGAGATTAAAGGCTGTCTTCATCCCAAGACAGCTGCAAAAGAAGACTCAGAATAGCTTGGCCACATCAGCCTACTGGGAAAGTGGCAGATGCAGAATTCGCTTCTGAGTTCCATTTCTGCCTATTGCAAAAAATTGATCAAATGTCTGCTTTTGCTTTATTCTCAGATCTGTTGACTACTCAATATTCCAAAGGCCTGTCTTTAGAAGAGGTAGAATATTTTCCCCTCATGGAAGTAAAGAATATTCTGGAATTATTTGATTATTGAATGCTGACTGTGCTCCTTGTACATACTATGCCCAAATGTTATAGGAACACAAAAGGTTGAGGAGTCAAGAAATAAAATCTTTCTCTTCTGTTATCTTTAGAATCAGAAAACTCCTGAATGGTATCCATACTGGTGTGCCCAACTGCCCACCTGGCACATGACATCTCTAGCTCATGATGTCCCAGCTAAACTTGTGCTCTTCTCCCTACTACCTGTCTCTAGTGACTGTACCCATAAGCTTTCCTCTTCAGGTGATGATAATGTCATCCTTCCAGATTTAAAATCCCAAGCCTACACACTCATCCTTGATTCTTCTCTTTGTCACACCATAGAACGAATCTGAGGGGAAATACCTCAGGCTTTGCTTTCAAAGTGTATACAGAGCCTGACCAGTCTCAACCATCCCTCCTGCTGTCTCCCAGATTCAAGGTGCCATTTATCTCACCTGGATGCTGCAGTCCCATTTGCCTCCCTCTGAGTCTACTGGCAACACAGCCAGCCTGATCATTTGAAAATGTAAGGTTCTGTCCTTCCTTTGTTCAGAATCTTGCATGGCTCCCTAGTCTAATCAGAGTAAAGGATGACATCATTACAGTGGCTTCCAAATGTGACATAATCTGTCCTGCTATTACCTCTCTGACCCGATCCTGTCTTCTTGTTCCCCTAGCTCACTCTTTTCTAGATGTGAAATTCCTTGATATTCCTAGAAGATACAGTTTTTGGGTGCTGGATTTCAGTCTGTTTTCCAATGTCTCCTTCTCTGGATCACCCTATTTTTAAATTGCACCTTTGTTGGCACTCAAATACCTCCACCCCTGCTCCATTATTTTTCTATAGTACTTTAATCAGATGCAGGAACCAGGCCTTTTTATTATGTTTCTAAACTTAACTGAAAAGTTATGGGTGGATCTGGTTCCTCTTGGGGAAACTGAATACATATTGAAATTTGGTCTGGGTATTCTACTTAGAGAAATTTCTTCTAAATTTCTCATGAATTACCTCCCTACCTATCCAGTCTAAAGGCCTGTGATCCCTTTCAAGTGGAGTCTTCACCCTCAGGGCCAGGCTGAATTCTCTGTCCTCCTGTTTCCTTTATCAATTACCTCAATTGTCATATTCCTATGGTTCTTTCCCCCTCA
Source organism: Glaucomys volans (assembly GCA_020662805.1). Lineage (NCBI taxonomy): Eukaryota > Metazoa > Chordata > Mammalia > Rodentia > Sciuridae > Glaucomys > Glaucomys volans. The sequence goes on along the minus strand of JAJEJO010053278.1, from coordinate 81,413 downwards.
AGGAAAGAAATTCAAATCTCAAAAAAGCTTTCTCCCACTCTGTCTCTCTTCTCTTCCGTTCTCAGGCAGATTCTTTTAAGGATTATTCTATACTTGCTCTTCACATTTCTTTTATTCCACAATCTAGAGCAATCAGGCTTTCACTTTCTCCTCTATATTAAAGCTGTTCTCACTAGGATGATATCCAACAACTTCCGAGATGCTAAGTCCACAAAAAGTATTCAGATCTTATATCACTTGGCTGGTGCAGTTTTAATAGTATTGAAAAAAAATCCCAGCATTTTGAAATTTGCAAACACCTCTGCTTTAGTGACAATAGTATCTCTTTTTTTTTCCTCCTACTTACAAATTTTGGTCTTGGTTCATGTTTTTCTTCTTTTAATAGAACATTAAGTAATTGTGATTCCAGTTCTCATTTCACATATTCTGTATTCACTCAGCAACTTGCCCTGTACACACAGATTTAGCATCCTGAAGACCAATGGATTGCATTTTAGGGAGAAGAGTTTCAATACAGACAGGGTGGAATCCTGATTGCTCTGAGTTGTGGAATGGAAGGTACGTGAAGACCCCATGTAGAATAGCACTTCACAAATCTAGTCGCAACTGGGCAGATGATTCTCAAATTCACATCTGCAGCTGGGATCTCCCTCCAATGCACCGGACTCTAATATGCATTTGCCTACTGGGCATCATTACTTGGGTGAGCTGGGAGCACTTCAAACTCACCCTGTTTATCACAGAGTCTTCCTTGCCCTCAATCATGACCCTTTTTCCGGCTCCTGTAGCAGAGAGCAGCACCATTATGTATTCCATCACATTAGTCTTAATTCCAGTTGTTGACAACACCTGTACCCATACTTCTATCCTGCCAAGTCCCTAATTTCTACATTCTGAGCATCTATAAATTCAGTTCTCTCTTTTTTCTTTCAACCTATTGCCATTGTCATAGTCTGGGACTCGTCGTTTCTTAAAGAGTATACTGTAATAGGCTGTCATTTCATTTCCCACAGCACTGCCAGGGTGATCTTTCTCAACATGCAATCCTATCACACAGTTCTCTTTTGAAAAAAATCCTCCCTATTCCTTCAGGCCAAAAGTCCAACCTGGCATATGTGGTATTTCAAAATTTGCCTCCTGCCTGTCACACCAGCTTGATTTCCATGGCACGGCGCATCCAGCTGCATTGTACTTGTGGCTGTTCATGAGTGCCATTCTCTCTAACAACTCCTCTGACATCTCCATCCCTGGCCTGTACTGTCACCTGAGAGGACTCTGTGGCATTCTTCTGAGAAGCTTTTCCTGTTTCTGAGGAGTCCCCAGCTCTGTCTTTGTTGAGCTGCCTCACTCTAAGAGATAGGGCTTTCTTTTAGAATTTGGATTTAAGGGTCATTATTTCAAAAGTAACTTATGCTCATTTTAGAAAAAGTAGAAAGATACAAATATTCATGATTCCCACCCTACCTGTCTATCTGTTGGTAAGATGTGGACACATTCTAGATACAAAGACAGTTTTGCTAGTGTTGAATACCACCTTATTAAGTGCTGTATAAATCCATTCTTTCCCCTCAGCAAAACACTATTGTCTTTCATTAACTGTTAATAGAATACTCAGCTATTATTATATTTTGTAATGGGTACACAAATTCAGTTATACAGATGCAGCATTATTCATTCAATCCCCTATTATTTCTAGGCAGCTTCAAAACTTTTCCTATTAAAGATTATCCTATTAAATATACACATTATCTCAGTTATCAAGTAATTTGGGGCATATTATACAGAGTTATGGATACTTTAATAAATTTCACACAATAGCAAAATTTCATTTTCTTTTCTATAAACATATCAAGTCATATTTTAAACACAGCTTAAATTAAAAGAAACATCACAACACTTCTGGATTTTTTTTTTTTTTTTTGAGCCAGGGATTGAACTCAGGGACCCTTGGCCACTGAGTCACATCCCCAGCTCTATTTTGTATTTTTATTTAGAGACAGGGTCTCACTGAGTTGCTTAGGGCCTCGCTAAGTTGCTGAGGCTGGCTTTGAACTCGCGATCCTCCTGCCTCAGCCTCCCAAATCGCTTGGATTACAGGCATGCACCACCACGCCCGGCTTCTGGAATTTTTTAAAGGTACAGTTTTTCTATATTTTCTATCCTGGAGAAACTGTCTCTGACAATAAGTATTTTTATGTTAGTTCTTGTGGAAATTAGGGGCAAAGGCCTTTGGAATGACCAAGATGCTCATGAAGTGAGAATCTTCAGGGCAGTCTGGGAGAGTCTGAGAATAAAAAGTAGAAACTCATACCTGGTATTGCCAATAGCACTTAACTAATGCTGAGCATATCCCTTCCCAGATTTGCTATTGTTCTCTTTTCCCCAGAATTTACTTATTTGTGTTTCATACTATTTTAGTAATAGGGATGCCACAGTGCATGCTGGGAAAGAAAACCCTAATTAAGGCATCAAATAGGAAGCCAGTGAGGCTCTCTGTGCTAATGCGCAAGTGCCAATCAGTCCTCTACAGGTTTAACAGTCTTTTAAGTACCCTCTTGTGGACTTGGAACAGCCAGATCATAGAACTAAAATAATGAATCAGAGGATGGTTAATAAGAGAAGGCAGACTTTAGGCAATAAAGAGAAAAGGGGAAAACTTCTTTTTTAAAGTAAAGAAAGGAAATTAAAATGTGTAAATTATACAATGAAGTCCTGAAATAGGGCATGCAGAGGCAGTTTAAAAAGATATTGTCTTCCTGAAAAATAGAAGTCAACCCTCTTAATATCTCTCTCTAGGAGGTCAAATTCCGGAGGGAAATGGGAATGAGATTTAAAGGTGTTTATTGGCACATTGTTCACAGATACACAGCAAGAATTTTGCTAAGAGATGAGTGAAGTTTTAACATATCCTTTCTCAAAAAGACTAAAATGAGTTTGAGGCTGTGAATGGAGACCAAAACACAGGAAATGGAACATTCCCAAGGGAAAGACTGTGCGGGCCCCAGGGAAGTGGAGTGTGGCAGAAGGGCAGGAGTTGTGCTACATACAGGGGGTATAAATATCATGGTGCAAGATTTAGCAGTCATTTTTATATTTAAAACTTGATGCCTTCATATTTTTAAAAGAACATATTTAGTTTGTTAATGTTTTCCTCTTCTCCTATTAAAGCAAATATGTACTCTATTTTCTCCAACTTCTATTGAATGTGACTGCTCTCATTCGAGGGAGCTATTGAAGTGCTGACAGAAGCTGTCTCTAGGGAGGGCTGCTACCTGCCTTCAACCAAGTTGAAGATAATAGAGAGAGAGGAGTTAACTCCTGAGTTTCCAGAAGATGTAGTTTAAGATGATCTATATTGTTCTTCCCTTTTCCCCACTCCTCTAGTTAAAACAAGAACAACCATAGAAAGAAAAGTTGTACCCCATTTGTGTACAATGAATCAAAATGCAGTCTGTTAAAAAAAAAATATCAATGTGGAGTGTGCTACAGGGATCTGCAGATGGTCTTCCTAAGTCACACATCTTCATGTTAGGTTTAGGATTAAGGGTTTGATTTTGAAAAGCAAATAGGTCTTAAAGTTGCCAGGCAAACCCATCAATCACTTGTAGTTAATCCAGTAAGCTCAACTGTTCTGAATGCATTTTTATTTCTTTACCAATTCATATGTCTCAATTAGACCAATTTATCGAGAACAATCGGTAAAATGAATTTGCCTTTCAGGTGCATTGTTTGAAACAGGGGAAACATATCCTCGTGTTAGGAAGACATGGGAAACTCTGAATTGTTTTATGATCTTTCAAAGTTAATCTAGTTAATACTTCCACCCATCAAATGAAGAAAAGAATTCTCAGTAAACAGACTTAAAAACTAACATCTTTCCCTTTCAGAATTCTTCATTATTAGAAGGAACTACAGAGGCAGAGAGTGAGGGCTGGAGAGACCAAAACCCACAATATAGTGGTGTGACTTCTGTTCTGGAGAGTTTTTTTTTTCCCCCAGTACTAAGCATTCAAAACATTTTTTTTCCTTGCTTTGTCTTTGGGGACTGCTACAGAATGGTTTAATCATCTGGCTTTGGTATCCCACTGCCTAGGGCAGCTGTAGCCTTTCTTATCATTATGTTTCTCCGTGTCACCTTTCCCAGACAGCTATAGGATCAGGATAAGAAAAATTGTTCCTTTATGCTGTAGATCTAACAAAACCACAGACTGCTTACAGCCCACCAAATGAAGGCCTAGCATTTAAAATCGACCTGAATTAAATGAAGCAGTTGATTATAAATACTAGACACTCAATTTAGAAACTGTGGCTTAAAGAAAGACACAACATACCACTATGGATTGTTCGTTTTGCATGAGAGGAAATATGTGATGTTATGACCAGAATGAAATATTTTCTGAGGGGTGAGTGCATTCCAATGGGTGTGGTGATCCAAAACAACTTCGAAAGTGCGACGCTATAAGATTGGATTTAGAAGTCATTTGCATCAATATTTCCATCCCTAGAAGAAGCACAACCTAGGAACAGACCGAGTATACATTTTTATTTCATCTACCATGCCAATTATTAAAATAGCGCAGGTAGGCGGAAAAGATCAAACAGAAGGTTTTTTCTAGGTGGGAAAATGTTGAAGCATGAGTAATTAGAAAATTCCTACATCTAGGCAATGCCTGAGAAGGTGCATCTGGTGATTGACATCTATTTGAGCTATATCAAAAGGGTTGTACATGAAGGTTATAATATTGCTTTTTTAGTTTAAGAAGCACTACAGAATCAGGATGCTGTAATCTGTTATTTTCCTGATAATGAGAGGAGTCTGGGCTCTCAAACAGCAGGAAGACGTTTCACAGGATGGCCAGTGAGCGCTGCTAAGATGACAGATTAGAATGATGTCTTGCTTTAGAGGAAAGAACTTAGCTGAGATGGCTGTTGAGCACTCTCAGAGGAGAAATGCATTGTATCTCCACACTGACACAAATGTTGAGCTCATCCATGCTTTTCTTTGTGATAGTGAAGCCAGAATTAACAGGCAGTTAGTGTAGAAATCAGGGAATCTGGTCAAATTGAGCAATGGAGTCTGGGAAGTTGGAGATGTCCCTGGGAAATTGGAATGTCAGTGCCTCCAGAGCCTTTTTGATCACCAAGGTTACCTGCTTAACTGCCCTTCCCCAAAAGCTGCAGGCAGGGAGTTGCTAATTAATGCCTCCTGGTCCCCCACCTGAATCTCCATGTAACCTTTCCCCCCTGCCATTCGCACCTCACCTTTTTGCTGTGTCACCACTGGCCATATGGGCAGGAAGGAGAGGTAAGGGGCAGAACAAAGAAGACCCTAACCTATAAAAGATGGAGGGTGTGCTCACTTCTCGAGGATTCCAGAACACCAGCCATGGCCCCCCTTCTCCCACTTGGGAGAAGTTTGTATTACTACTTTTAAATAAAGCCTGCTTAACATGCTTGCCTTGCGTGCTTCTCTGGCGTTATACTTCAACACCGGAGGAAGCAGAACTCGTCACCGGTATGTGGCGGTATCAACAGGCTGGATCCAGAAAACTAATAAAGAGTTAATTAACTCCATCCTGATCTGTTGTTTCAATATTTTCAGACATTATAAAAATAGAGCATCTAAAAATAGTATCTTTCTGTACTTTGTTTTGGATATAAATGATTAGCATTTTGTTTTAAATAATCTATTTTCTATCTGTATAATGGGGACACGTATATTCTGCTTATTTCATTATTTTTTACTGATTTTTCAAGGGTTAAGGAGATTATAATTTTATTTAAAATAAAGCCATTGTCACATGGTCTTATGCAAAATATTAAATAATCAGGTGATTATCTGTTCAGAAACTACTAAGTGCTATCTATGCAGGGCATTATGTGCTAAAATATGGCAGTGTTTGAAGGGTTATGGAAAATAGTATTCCTATAAAATAACTCCCCAAGAAAAATGAAGGGACGGTGTGGCTTGAGAAGCGGGAAAGGAGACTGATCAACCATTAAACCTCTCCCGGTGCATTCCTGATAACAATGGGCCCTGGGGAAAAGGGTGGATATGGAATGCTAGGCCCTAAACCTTGACCTTCCCAAGGTCAACCTAATCCTGAATGACATTGGGCAAGATTTGAACACTCATCCCTCAGCATCTAGTTTTAACCTGTACAGCTGGCCCCTGATGGTCAAAATTGCACGTACACAATGATTACATCCTCCTCCTCCTACCCTATAAAATCAGGATCCCCCCTGTAACTGATGGCCATTTTTCCATCCGGAAAGCGGACCCGAATGACGCCCGACTCTGCGAAGGAATAAAGGCTTCTCTGAATCCGTCGAGGTCTGCCGCCCGTTTTTTTCCTTTTTGCGCTTACAGTGTTAGATAAGATTCTGTTCTTCCAGAGATTATACTTTGAGAGAAGCCACCAAGTAAGGTACAAGTAAGGTACAAACACAATGGGCAGGCACAGTGTTGATCAGCTAAATGAAGCAGAAAACCATGGCCTTATTGGTCTCCGGGCTCAGTGGATGGGTTCAGGACCATCAGAGTGTCGGAAAGAAAAGAACAACATAAAGGACACCAAATTGTGCCAATAAAATCCTCACATTCACAAGTCTTGGCTGACCCCTAAATTGTAAATGTGTGTATGAGGCTTCAAAGTGTCTAGGGAGAAAAAAATAGCTGGAGTCCTAAAAGAGCTGAGTAGAGATGTCAACTGTAAGGGTAAGAAAATTTGGAGTTCAAGACCCATCAAGCCAAAGGGGCTCAGTAAATACTCAGAATTTCCACATCTTAGGAGCCAAGTCAATGTCCTGGACTCAGTGATTTCCTCAGGTTTAGGAGACAAACTGAAATTGCTCTCTCTCCCAGCCATGAAGCATAAAACCAAACCTCTATAAATAGATTATCTGACAGTTGTTTAAGCCCCTGTTAGAAAAGAACTCAACAATTTTCAATGAACAAAATTCTTAGATTCCACATCTTGTTTACAATGCCTAGTAAAGAGCGGAAATTTCTGGGCATAGGAAGAAACAAACAAACAAACAAACAAACAAAGGGTGAGAAAGAAAAACAATAACAACAATGAAAAAGATCCAGTTGTAAATTTGTAAAATTTAAATTTAATGTTTTAAAACATAAATATTACTAATGTGTTAAAGAATCAATAGAAAAAATATTTATAATAGATGAAGAGATGGGAAATTTTATAGAATATTTATGACTGGATCCAAATAGAAACCTCAGAACCAAAAAATACAATATCTGAAACCAAACATTTCCATGTGACAATAGAAGAAAGATCACTGTATTTGTAGACAAGTCAATTTACATATTACCAACATTGAAGCACAGTCAGGGAAAAAAGGAAAATAATTAAGAGACACAGTGAAGTTTAGGAAAATACCAAGTTACCTTGCCTAGATATTACTGGAGGTTTTGAAAGATGGAGGATGGAAGATGCTTCAGGATGAAAATTTGAAGAAATATTGTTTATATGTTTTGAAATTTGATTGTTACAAAATGAACTCACAAATCAAATGGGTGCAATGAATACCAAAAAAATGCAACATGAAACATAATCTCATTGTAGTCCAACTATTGAAAAGGAAAGATTTAAAAGCAGGCTGGGAATAAATGATAAGAGAATCCACTGACTTTTCTCAGAAATTATAAAAAGTAGAAGACAATAGCAATTTTTAAAGTACTGAAGAAAACAAACCAAAATAAAATAAGCTGTCAACCTAGAAATTTATATCCAAAGAAAATGTTTATTTTTTTCCTAAGAAAAAATAAGTAGAAGATAGGTAGAATTGTTGCCAGAAAATCAGCATTATTAATAATGTTAATTGGCATTTTTTTTTTTTTTTTTTTTGTTGTTATTGAGGATTGAACCCAGGGGCACTCCACCACTGAGCCACATCCCCAGCCCTATTTTGTATTTTATTTAGAGACAGGGTCTCACTGAGTTGCTTAGGGCCTCGCTAAGTTGCTGAGGCTGGCTTTGAACTCGCAATCCTCCTGCCTCAGCCTCCTGGGTGCTGGGATTACAGGCATGCACCACCGCACCCGGCTGGCATTTTTTTAGTTGAAGAAAAATAATACTAGATGGAGTTTAAATATGCATTAAAGAAGAAGGATATTTGAAATGTAATATGTGTTAAAGAAGGAAGGATACTTGATATGTTAAAAATAAATAAATAAATATAAAATACTATTTTTGTTTTTTCTTTTGTCCTTTAAAAGGCAATTGTTTGTAAAATTTAAATATGATAAAAATAATCAATGGAATTAATAACATATAGAAGAATAATATATGCCAGTAGCATACAATAACAGGAATGATTTAAAAGGATTATATGTATTTAAAAATTCCTATGTGTGAATTGTTAGATTATTAATGTTAAGCTTTGGTGAGTAGAGGATCTGTATTGTAATACTTAAAATAACTAAATAATATAAAATGGCATACCTAAAAAGGCCATATAAAACATAAAATGGAAAAGCAAAATATGTGTTGAATTCCTAAGTACTGGAATCATATTGAACAAGTTCTCTGACTACAACATGTTTGTATTAAGAATTGATAATTAAAAAAACATTTAGAGAATCATTATGTCTCTAAAAATTAAGTACTATACTTCCAAATAACCCATGGGCTAGAGAAGAAACCACAAGGTACTCTAGGAAATATTGCAAACTGGATGTTTACGAAGTCACAAAATACTAAATTTATGGAATGTAGCTAAAGTTGTGGTTGAAGGAAAACTTGTAGTTCTAGAAAAAAAGAGATTTAGAATATTAACTAACTTTTTACTAAAAATGTTCAAAAGAAACAAATGAAATTCAAAGAAAGAAAACACTATAGATAATAATGATATCCAAAGAAGAAGATGTTTTTAAAATAGAGAAACTCGAGAATGCCAAGTGTTGGCTAGAAAGCTTAATGCAGTGTTTATTAACAGATTTGATGTGTCCTTAGGAAAATGCCTCCACAAAGAAAAACTTAAAAATCCTGCCAACATCACAAATGATAGAAGAAACATCACTATGTAAGTACATTTTCAACAGGTTAATAAGGGAATATTATGCTAATAAATTTGACAGCTTAAGATAAAAGGAAAAAATTCCTTCAAAAACACAGTTTACCAAAACCAACATGACATTGTGCTGAGTGGAAGAAGCAGATGTGAACGTATATATTGTATGATTCCATAAGTATTATCATCAGAAAGCTCAGTTATATCCACAGAAGGAAGAAGAGTGGTTGCTTTTGGTGGTGGTGAGGCAGCTAGTATTGACTAGAGAAGGGGTCCCAGATATGCCCATTTTATTTTATGTAAATGATACCTCAGTTTAAAAAATAAAAAGAACATAGTAATAAATATTGTGAAAAACATAATAGGTGGTCTGATAAAGGTTGACTGATGAGAAAAATTAAATTTGGATTGAGTATCATTAAAGATGTTCCTGAAGAAACAGCGTTTGAACCAAGACCTAACTTTTGACAAATGTGAACATCTGATGATAGAGGTTTCTAGATCCAGGACTTTGCAAAGTCCCTAAGATAGGAAAAAGTCTGGCATTACTTGGACACCAGAGAGAAAAATCAGTGGAGTCAGCATTTCTTAAATATTAAAAAGTAAAATAAAGCAGAATATTCATGTGAAGCTTGAATGTGAAAAGCTCCTTACCCAGGAAAGCAACTGTGCATTTATCTACCTTCTTGCTACAAATGCAACTGGTAGAAAAGACCTTATGAAATTGTAAAGCAAAATCTATTTTATGCTGAGAAGTGCTTTAGAACAGCATTGTTCAAAAGCAGGAAAATGATCAGTGTTGCTTCTTTTCCTTTTCCTTCTCCCTCATTTACACCTTAAGCACCATAGGAAGTTGGCATCAGGCACAGCTTGGGACATGTGAAATTGAAAGTGTGTCCTATATCTTAAATAAAAAAAATGACAGCTCAAAGAAAAATACCCAAAGATGAGCAAGACTTCTCAATCATTTGTTTTCATATCTTTTGCTTCAAAATTTTAAATCCTCCTTCTGTGAAATCTGTTAAATGATTCCTTGGATGGAGAAGTTTTAATAAAGAGAGCTGGTTTTGGAAAAATGCCTTATCCGGACCCTATCTTATCCTCATGTTAATATCTACCATGCCAGAAATTGTGTCAGCAAACATGGAAGCCAGCAGTGGTGTGTTTAGGGCCACATGTGCTTTTGCAGTCTCTCCAATCTGGACGATGTGTTCTGAGTGTGAAATCACTTGCAGGGGACCTGGAGTACTAGGGATCAGAAAGTCTCTTTCAGCAGAAACCAGAAGTCCTGATGCAGGTTTGCATGCAACACAGGGCAACAATTTTGTTGGAGGGCAGTGGAGAAAATGCATGGCAGGAACAAGTGGCTGAGAATGATTAGGTTTCAGAAGGGATTGTGTTGCTTGTGAGTGGGACTGAGTGCCATACCCCCAGAGCTTTCTGTTCTTGTACCCACTCTTACAAGTCAACCACAAGTCCTCTTCCTCTGTTTGGGAGCTGCCAAAATGAAACTCATCCTGACAATCTCCATCATCCTAAGAGACACCTGAAACCAGTGTTTTAAAGACCACTCTATAGTCTCCCACAAAACAAGAGTTTAGGTTCATTGGATTTTTATGGAAAACTAGAACATTAGTACCAATATGAAATTAATTTGTTTTCTTTAAAATAAATGGAATTATCTTATTTGTGGCAAATGAAACATTCTGATAGGAAAAGAAGAAGCTGAGGCAAAGCTTTTAAGATACAAAACATAAAACAGCAAGTATCTAAATAACTTACAAAAATTAAATTTTGTTTTAGATGTGTAGGAAAATAGATACAATTTTATTAAACTGTATGATAGAGACAATTATTGGTCCCCAAAGTCCCCTAACAAGACCAATTTAAGAAACTCCCTTAGCTCCTATAATATCTGATCTGTTGTTCAGGGGACATAGTGACAACAGAATCCCACATTTACTCCATGTTTTGGATGGTGCTATAATGTAATGTAATGACATTAAAGAGGAATATGCAGTTTTCAGAGATGCAGGAAGATGGAACACATTGGAGGAACTTCTACAAAGAAATTCACAGCTCTCCGAGGGAGGCGGAGAAGACTGGCAGTAGTGCCGCTGTACGCTCATATTCTCCACGAGGTCTTCCATGCTATTTCAAAAACAACTTGAGAGGAGTATGACTTTATCTCAGTCTGAACCTCTTTGGCATCAATAAAGGCGGGAGAAGATAATTTAATTGGCGAGACATAAGAGGATCCAGTGTGGCTCTATGAAATGGTATCCAAGTCACACAGGCGTCTTTCAGGACAGAAGTGCTGTGCAGCAGTTTGATAAAACCAGGCGCTGAACTGAGCCAAGAAAGAGCAAAACACACATTTCCTTCTTGATTGTTGAGGTCTGCCTGTCAATGCAGTGAAGTCACTAAGGGAGGCTTTAAATATTGTTGGAAAACTGGGTCCAGGTCTCATGTGATAAAGCCATTGGAATGTCAGCATGCTATTCATGGGTTCTCTATTCTCTCTGAAAGAAAGAAGAGCAGGTCTTTCCTCTGCAACATGCTTTGATTGCATTTTCCTATGAAGAGGTCCTTTGAAAAGAATGCTATATATTTCCATGAGATCCAGATATCTAAATATTTATGAAAATAATAATGATCGTAGTTTGTACTTAATATGGAAGTTTCTATCTGAGGGCCCCAGACATTATTTCATTATCTTTAAAAATATGATCTGGAAGTTGGTTAAGAGGGAACTACATTTAAATCTTATCCCTAGTGGAACTTAGTTAAAGGATGTGCCAAAAAGTTGCAAGCATTTAGGCATCCTGGTGATAAATCCATTCAATATACTGAATTTCACCTAAAAGTAACAAGAGAATAAATAAGTTTTGCATTAACATTTAATTGATAGAATTTTCTTTAGTATGCTTTACTTCTCTCAACCTGCATTTCTCCTGCCTGCTCTGACTCCAGGGCAACCTAAATAAAAGAATTCATTTTCAGCCAACTTTCAAGTGATAAGAAGCTATCTAGGAAGGCTCAGAGGTATTGACTCAAAGAGCTATGATAAATACAGAAATAGATGGTTTAGTAGTCAAAGTAAAAACCTAAAAACAGGTTTCTTACAGCAAGGAAGAGTGGTAATATAAGAAGACCTCCCCCCACTCACAACTTGAGTAATACAGAGATACCTTCTAAAACATAGATTCTTAACCATTTTTGTCCCATAGGCTCTTTTGCCTATATCTTTAGCTTATGGATTGCTTCTTAGAATAACATTTTTAAGTACTAAACCCAAAAAATTATACAGAATTGTAGTAATCAAAACACTGAAAATCATAGTATATTCATAAAGATGAATTTTTATTAATACAATAAATGATAACATCCAACATCAGGTTTTATAGCTTCTGCAATTTTGATTAGTGATGAGAATAATAAACATTCAGACTTTTCACAATAATTGTTATGTCCTATAAAAAATGTGCCTATCCTGTTGCCAATATTTTTATTTTAGGAAAATGTCATATTTCAGTAGAAGGAAGGAAGGAACAAAGAGTAGAGCAGAAATAAAATAAAGAATAGAAAAGCAACAGGAAAAATGAACAAAACTAAAATTTGTTTTTGGGAAAAGATTAATTTAAAATAACAAATGTTTGGCGGGGAGTGAGAGGGAGAGATAGGGGAGAGAAGTGTGTCAAGTAAAGTCAGAAATAAAATAGGAAGCACAAAATTTGGTAGCACAGAAATACAAAGTATTAGGAAACACTGTTGTGAACAATACACTAACAAATTGGATAACCTAGAAGAAATAAAGGAAGAATTCCTAGAAATAAGCAACCAATCAGGACTGAATGATAAAGAAGTAGGAAGTCTGAGCAGACCAATAATGAGTAAGGAGACTGAATCAGTACTAAGAAGTCTCAAAATTCAAGAACAGCCCAGGATGGAAGGTTTTCAGTGCTGAATCCTACCAAACATTTATAAACAAACTAATACCAATACTTCTTACACTCTTTCAAAAAATTGAAGGAATAATTGAAAGTGATAATTACAAATTCTTTTAGAAGGCCAGCATAAACCTGATACCAAAACCAGACAAGGACCCTACAAGAAAATGGTAGGCCAATTCCCTGATGACCACAGATGAAAAATTGTCAACAAAACACTGACAAACTGAATTTAAGATGACATTAAAAGTGCATTCACCAAGTGGTGTTTGTTCATCCCACACAAGCAAGGATGGTTCAATATACCTAAATCAATAATTGTGATACAAAATTTTAACATGGATGGATTCATGGCTAAAGGAACAATTTTAACAAAATGGAGGACAAAACCTGCATGATCAGAGACATTTGACAGAATTCAGCATTTGTTCATGTTAAATCCTAAACAAAACAACAACAACAACAACAAGTATAGGGGAAATGTGCCTCAACATGATAAAGGCCATACATGACCAGCTCACAGTTAGCATCATGTTGAATATGAAAAATTGAAAGCCTTTTCTCTAAAAATTAGGGACAAGATGAGAATGTCCACTCTTTTTTCTTGGTGGTACTGGGGATTGAACCCAAGGCCTTGTGCATGCAAGGCAAGCACTTTAATAGCTGAACTATATCCCCAGTCTGAGAATGCTCACTCTTGACATTTTATTTAAAATAGTACTAGAAGTCTTAGCCAGAACAATAAGGCAAGGAAAAGAGAGTACATACATATAGGAAAGGAAGAAGTAGAATTACCTCTGTGTATCTCTGCTTTTTGTTGCTGTGACAAAATATCTGAAAGAAATCAACTTAAGGGAGGAAAGATTTATTTTTGACTCATGGATCCAGAGGTTTAGGTCCATAGTTGCTTACCCCATTGCTGTGGGCTTGAGGTGCTGGAGTCAGGCTGCTAATGACCTCATGGCAGCCAGGAATCATTGTGCAGGGAAGATTGGGAACAAGATATAGACCCCAAGGGCCCACCCTCAAGAGGCCACTCCTTTTAACTAGGTCCCATCTCCTACATTTTTCAACACCTCCCGAAATTTCAATCAGCCACAAATCCATCCATGAATTAACACATTGATGAGATCAAGGTACTCATGATCCAATCACATCCCTGAAGCCCTACCTGCATACTTTGTTGCATTGAGGACCAAACCTTCACTATATGTGCCTTTGGCCGGGGGGGTGGGGGTGTGATATTCCAGATCAAACTGTAATACCGTGTTTGCTGATTGCCCAATTTAATATATAGAAAATCCTAAAGACACCATCAAAAACCTGTTAGAGCTGATGAACAATTCGAGTATAGTTGTAGGTTACAAAATCAACATCAAAAATTCAGTAGCATTTCCATACACTAACAACTTGTCTGAAAAAGAAATTAAGAAACAATCCCATTTACAATAACATCAGTAAAAAATAAAAATATTCAGAAGCAAATTTAGCCAAGAAAGTTCAAAAAGCTGTACATTGAAAATTATAACATATAGATGAAAAAAATGAAGAAGACACAAATAAATGGAAAAATATTTCACATTCACAGATTGGAAGAATTAACATTATTAAAGCATCCATTATCAGCCAAAGCAATCAACAAAGTCAGTGAGATTCCTATGGCATTCTTTGCCATATTCTAATGCCAAATTCTAATGGCATTTCTTCTTTTTTTTTTTTTTTACAAAACTAAACAAAATAATCCTAAAATTCATATAAAACCAGAAAAGGCCCCTGTGAGGAAAAGTGATCTTAAGCAAAAAGAACAAAGCTGAAGGCATCACATTTCCAGGTTTCAAGAGTCTTTATAAAGCTATTATAATTAAAACAGCATGTTACTGGCATATAAACAGACACATTGACCAGAACAAGATGCAAAGTCCAGAAATAAACTGCAGTATTTATGGTCAATTGATTTCTGACAAAGGTACCAAGAACACACTACAGGGGAAAAAAACAGTCTCTTCAATAAACAGTGCAAGGAAAACTGAACATCCATATGCAGGAAAATGAAACTTGAATCTTATCTCACACCATATTTGAAAACCAAGTCTAAGTGGATTAGAGACTTCAGTGTAAGACCTGGAACTGTAAAGTTACTAGGAAGGAAACAGGAAAATCTTCATGACACTGATCTATGCAATAGTTTCTTAGGTAGAACTTCGAAAGAACAGTTAACAAAAGCAAAAATAGATGAAACTGCTTCAAAATAAAAAGCTTTTGTTCAGGAAAGGAAAAGGCAACCCAGAAGTTGAGAGAAAATATTTGCAAACCATACATCTGATAAAGACTAACATCCAATATTTGTAAGGTACTTAAACAACACAATTGCAAAAAAACCCAAGAACACAATTAAAATACATGCAAAGCTTCCAAATGCACAATTCTCAAAAGAAAAGACACAAACTGCCAACAGAGGTATAAGAAATGCTCAATATCTCCAATGACCTGGGAAATAAAAATTAAAACCACAATTATATCACTGATATCGATGATAACATCCGTTAGAATGACTACTGTCAAAAACAATTGTCATGGATATAGAGGAAAGAGAGCCTTTGTACACTGTTGGTGGGAATATGAACTAATATAGCCATTATGAAAAATAGCCTGGAGTTTCCTCAAAAAACTAAAAATAGAATTACCACAATACCCAGTAATTTCATTTCTGGGTATATATCCAAAGGAATTGAAATCAATATGTTGAAGAGATATTTGTACTCTAATGCTCATCTCAGCATTGTTCACAATAGCCAAGATGAGTGTTCATCAAGGGATGAATAAACAAAAGAGATGGATGTGCATACATACAGGAGGACTCTGCAGCCTTAAGGAACAATGAAATTCTCTCACTTATGACAGCTAAGTGAAGTAATCTAGCCACAGAAAGACAAATGCTATATAATATCCCTTATATGTGGAAACTAAAAACATCAAACTCATGGAAGCAGAGGTGAGAAGAGTGGTTTCCAGAGGCTGAGAAGGGAGAGATAGGATGGGAAAGGGGAGAGTTTTATCAAAGTTTGCAAAGTTTTGGGTAGATTGGAGGAGTAAGTTTCAGTGGTGCACTTTGTACTGTATGGTAACTGCAATTAATAATAAGGTATTGCATATAATATACTCAACACAAAAAATAAATTGGTGAGGTGATAGATATATTAATTACTTTGATTTAATCTGCCTATAATGAACACATAAATGAACTTTCTACCCCAGGAATGTAGATAATTATTGTTAATTAAAAATTAATGAAAATTTAAAGAGTTAACTAAGAAAAAATAAATACTAATAAAAATAAATTAATTAAACATACAAAGAACTTATGAATTAAAGAAAACTCTTTAACTCCTGAGAATAAATTCAAGGACATCTAGAGAAACAGAGACTACAGTTTCAGAAAGACTGACATAAAGTTATTCAAGGGTTTTAGAGTTTGTGAAAGGTGATAATGAGATCAAAGTAACTCTTTGGTTTGGGCACATAGGATTAGTAAATGAAGATTTTAACTGAGTTTGAAATAGGAAATGTTCAAACATTTGAGAGATGGCAGATTCTTTATCATTCAGTCTGCTGTTAACATAGTCTTTTTTATTGTCCTTATTTTTAACTGACAAAGTTGAATGTGTTAATGGTGTGCAACTTGATGTTTTGAAATGCTTTGAGAAATGCAAACATACCCGTTACCTCATGTACTTCATTTTGTGTGTGGTGAGAACATTTCAAATATCCTCTTAGCAATTATCAATACACAATGCATTGTTAACTGTAATCGTCACATTATAGAGTAGATCACTTGAACTTTTTCCTTCTGCCTAACTGAACATTTGAAATGCATCTACCCATCTTTCCCTCATCCCCAGCCCTAGTAACCACCATTTTACTCTCTGCATCTATAGGTTTAACTTTTTCAGATTCCACATATAAATGAGATCTATGTCTGGCTTATTTCTGTTAACATAACGTCCTCCAGCTTTATCCACGTTTCAAAAAATAAACGGTATGTGTAAAGAATAAAACCATCAAGCACACTTTGACTTTCATCCTTTCCTCTAACTGACAGAGTGGAGTCCAAACTCTTCAACCATACAATGAAGGCCTAGCCAGCTTTTCTAGTCTTAGATCCCTCTGCACTTCTCACCCAAGGGGCATGACTGCCCTTGCTCTTGCAAACCACTGCTCTCCAGTAGTTAAATTTCCAGTCAGCTCAATTCTCTGGTGTTCAGCCCTTTATTTTCCTCCCAGTGGGGATATGGTCAATTTATTCCCTTTACCTTCTCTCCAATTTCACTGCACAAGTTCCACCCTTTGAATTTTACCCTACTGTGGTCCAGCTCATACCTTATTTCTTTCACACACTAGTAGCAATCAAATATCTAAGTAACTAAAGCAAAACTGCACCATATTTATGATAGACTAATCTTTAGAATTCATCATTTTGTTATAACGTAAATTCTGTACTTTTATGACTATAGTTGTCTCTCCTGTGAGCTTTGTTACAAAATGATTTGTGTCCCTGCTCCTCAAATTCATATGTTGAAACCTAAATCCCCAGTGCCTTCAAATGTGACTCGTTAGGGTCAGGCTTTTAAAGAAGTGATTAAGTTGAAAACAAGCCCACAGAGTGGGCCTTATCCAGTCTGACAGGTATCCTTATAAGAAGAAATTTGGACAAAGAGACAGCAGTATGACTACACACAGGAGAAAGAAGATGTGAGCCCTCAAAAGACAGCCACACAAACCAAGAAGAGACCTCGGAGGAAAACCATCTTCCAACACCTTGATCTTGGACTATTGGCTTCCAGACCTTTAAGAAAATAAACCTCTTTTGTTTTACCCACTCAGTCTATGTTATTTTGCTATAGCAGCTGGTAAATTAATAAATTACAAATGTAAGTTATGAACTATGCCATACAGAATGTCTGATGATCTTGACATAAAAACAGAGATAAGAAGGAGAGGAAGAGAAGAGGGAGAGGGATGGATGAGAGAGAAAGATGAGAAGCTAAAAGACCCTGAAGTTGAGATTAGGAGATATGTATTTGCGTGTTTTGGATTCATATTTTCCCTTTCTATTTCTGTGTCTTCAGAATTCAAGATGTCTTAGTCAAAGGTATTAATAATGAGAAATGTTATAGAATTAGGTATTAATATAAGATTTTAACTGTATTTTTCCCATTAAGATTGCTAATAGACCTTACATGGTTGTCAGTACAATGATGAACATTGCAACCAGTCAGTTTAATAAAATGTATCACATTTATAAATAATACTGCTACAATGAAAAGAGAACATCGTGTTATGGGAATGTCAAAGAAAACAAAGCAAGGAAGTGATACAATGTCTGAAAAATATTCTCAGGAGGTAATCTCAGGAGGAACATCAAGGGACTATTTGGCATAAGAGTATTGTTATTTGGCAAGATACAAGCTATGTGGTGTAGAAAAATGTAATGTTATGCAATAAGAGGAAAAAGAAAATTGGAGAGAGCTGCTGGGTGAAAGCCTGTTGATGAGGGTCAGAAACAGGTCATTAGAGGACAGATGAGTGGCATCTTTCTCAAAGTGGCAGAGTGCTTTTGAGATAACAAGAAGTTAAGGAGAAGCACCAGATGAAATAATGGAATCATCTGATTATAAATAGGGTTATACAAGGTCAGGTAGAGCCCAGTAATATGGAGATCAGCATCTAGCTCGCCCAGTATTTGCAGTAGCTACACACTTTGAATCTGCAGCAGGAAAACCATGGAGCATTAGTTAGCATGGTAACATAATTCATATTATGATTCATAAAAAGGAGTTTTGAAAGTCGGTTATTATAAGGTGTTTTGCTATTATTATCTAATCATTCTTATGGCTGGAATTACATAATTGGTTGAATTTTCATTAAACACTTCTTTTTTTGCAGGGCTGGGGATGGAACCCAGAACCTCACACGTGCTAGGCAAGCTCTTTATCATGCAATAAACTCTTGTATGGAACTATAAAACTTTTGTATCTTTACTGATGCACAGGACACTGTAAATTGTCATTTTTTCATTAATTTGTGCATGGAACAAACATTTATTGAATGTCCACTATGTGCCAGGCACCATTGTAAGGACTTGGGTACAATAGAAAAGAAAGAAGATAAAAATCCTTGTCTCTTTCCTGTGGCATGGTAGTAGTCCTCATTTGACTGGATGCAAACTTGTACTAACTCAAGAAGTACATGAAGAGCTCCAGGTGGAGGGAGCAGTTTGAATAAGTCATTTCTATTGCAGGTGTGAACAGACAGACTTAAATGGCTTTGTAGGACAGCCCCAAGTGGTGGCTGTTAATATGAACTCATTACAATACAAGATCATGTCATTCTTTACCTAACTCCAGATGCAGGGACAATTAAAGGAACACCCAACTCCTAAAGAACAGAAGTTTTTGTGTATGTCACAAGTAACTGATAAATGCATAAAATGACACCTATAGATGCAAGGTGAACTGAGAAAATTTGGATTTGGGTTTTACAGGAGACTACTCCTTTTCAATGGATCAGCAGGGATCTGACCCAAGGGAAGCTTCTCATTTCTAGAAAGGCTATTCTCTGGCCAGGAAACTCTCACTGTTTCAGAGCCATTCAGATGTTCCCTGTTCCTGTTGCCACTTCTGGGATTACATAAAGTGGCAAAAGGACAGTGTCCTATTTAGTCCAGTACATCCAGTCTAGCTTTGTCTAAACACATCTCTCTCTGGGCTGATGAGGCATATGGAATCATAAACACTGTAGAAATTCTCTGCTTGTAAGTCTTTTCTCCAATAAGTATTGCTTTACTTTTACTGTGATGCACTATTTGCATACATATATACATGGTGTTTACATGAAATTTCATGCATGGAATTTCTATTCTAGACAATAAAAAGATAATTAAATAAAACATTTAGAATGTATCTGAGTCTTTTTTATGTACCGCTATAACAAAATGTCTGAGACTGGGTAAAGAACAGAACATAAATTTATTGCTCACAGTTCTGGAAAATGGGAAGTCCGAGGACAAGGCAATAGCATTTGATGAGGACCTTATTGCTGTGTCCTCCCATGGCAGAAGAGCAAAAAATTAAAAAAAAAGTTATTCCCACAAACCCTTTTCATAGTGGTATTACTCCATTTGTGAGGGCTTTGAATTCTTATTTGATTAGATCCCACCTGCCAACACTGTTGCTTTGGGAATTAAGTTTCCAAAACATAGATTTTGGAGACACATTTAGACCATGGCAGCATGTTAGCGATAGGTTCTAAGGAGGAAAATAAAAGAGGAAAGGGAGATAGAATGTGTGTGTTAGTGTGTGATGGGTTGTTGCTATATTAAATAGAATGGACAGGACAGAATTCATTGAGAAAGTAGCCTGTGGACAAAAATCTGAAGAAAGTGAGAACCAAGAGGATTTCTGAAAGAAAGAAAACCATTCCAGGTGAAGATTATCTGAGATATTTAATGTTAAATTAATATTTATATGATATATTTATAGACTAGATTCTTTAGTTAATATTTATTAAAATAAAATCATTTCTTAACACTTGATAAGAGTTGGTAGCTTAGGAACATTTTGTCCAAAGCAAGTTAGAATGAGGTCGAAAAGTTTTTGACTTTACTTATGAAATTCCTTGGTAAAGCCAGTAGCATTGTGCTTTGCGCACACTGACGACTCCGTCAGTCATTGTTGGATACAGGCAGAGGTGATCAGCCACCATGTGCCAGGACTGTCTGGTAGCTCAGCACTCTGGTGCTGTGCCTGCTCTTCCAGGCAAAAGGGCAAATGCTGGGGACATAATACAAGGTACAATACTAGAGGCAAAAGTGAAGGGTGTTAAGGAAATGGACTATAACACACAATTAAAAACAGGAAACAATATTTTAAACATGAGTGTTATGGTTTGGATGCGAGGTATCCCCCAAAAGCTCAGGTGGGAGACAATGCAAAAAGGTTCAGAGGAGAAATGAGTGAGTTGTGAGAGTCTTAACCCAATTAGTGATTTAATTGCCTGATAGGGATTAACTGAGTGGTAACTGAAGTGGTAGGGTGTGGCTGGAGGACATGGGAATTGGGGTGTGACTTTGGGCATATAATTGTATCTGTAGAGTGGACTCTCTGTTTTCTGATAACCATGTGGGCTGGTTCCCTTTGCCACACTCTTCTGCCCTGGTGTTTAACCTGGAGCCCTGAGGAAGGGTGCTGGACTTCTAAAGACTGAGACCTCTGAAACTGTGAACTCTCAATTAAACTTTTCCTCCTCAGCAATGGTTATGGTCAGATCTTTTAGTCATAGCAGTGAAAAAGCTGACTAATACAAGGAGATGATGTTTAAAATCATATTGAGGGATAGGTTCTCAACAAGGGAAAAAAGAAAAAGTACTGTGAAGGTGAGAAATACCACACAATGTGAAGAAATAAGAAGTTTCAATTTTTCTGGACTATAAGGTTTGAGTCAGAGGGTAGGCAGTCATGATGCCAGAGAGGGAGTTTGAAGCCTTATTGTTTGTAGTTTAAATTCTGGATTGAGGTGTTTGTAATTAATTCAAAAGACAAGAAAAAGCCATTGAATGTTTTGGAAAAGAGAGAAAAATACTCCAAGCGTAGCTGTAACTTTAAGCAAAATTGCCTGGCAGGATGGATGGTACATGAGACAGAGATTAATCCATGAGCCTCTGATGTAGCAGTGAGGCAGGAGCTGCAGCCTACCTGAAGGATGGCTTCTAGATACTGTTGTTTGTCTCTTAGTTCATCCAGGACAGTATTACAAAAACATCACGGACTGAGTGGGGGTGGCTTGAACAACAATCATTTATTTCTCACTGTTATAGAGGCTGAGAGTCTGAGATCAAGGTATAGGCAGATTCTGTATCCATGAGAACCTGCTTTGTGGTTAATGTGTGATGTGGTGGAAGGAGCAAAGTAGTTTCTGAAATCTCTTCTTAAAAGATGTTGTTCCCCTACTGAAGATCCTACTTCCTTATACCATCACATTGGAATTAGGATTTCAATATGTAAGTTCTCAGAGGACACAAGCAACAGTGCGAAGCTGCTGGTAACAGCAAGTCAGAGGGGAGGCGCCTGTAGAGTGGAGGGAGGGGCACGTGGAGGGGGTCTGCTGAGTGCATGTTGGATTCTTGGTAGGCAGAAGTTGAGTCTAAAGCTGAGTCTTTCTTCAAAACATTGCAAAAGAATAGAGGCTTACATAACATATTGGTGACACAACAGATGAAATCTCGGGATATTAGCCTAATGTTCTTTTGTCAGTTTATGATTTTTTTTATTTTAACTAATGCTGTACATGGTAGAAAACATTTATTATAAACATCTTCCCACTTATGTCATGATTCATAATACTTAATATTATACATATGTGCATATATGATATGTTAAATTCATGACAGTTCATAAGTCATTCTGGAATTTTGAGAAAGTATCAGGCAATTGAGAAAACAACATGTTTCATAGTGACATAAAAATCCTATTATTGTTATGTTTAACAATAATTAAATCTGTTATCACAAATATTCAAAGCTATTTCTGTTATTTTTTCATCATACCTAGTTAAAATATTTTAATATTCTTTCTCAAATTTGTATGGATGTTGGCAAAGATAATCTCCTTCCTGGACCAAACTCAGTGCAGGCTCCTCTGAGCCTCATTAGGCCTCATTCTGGAGCATGTCCTCCCAAAGTCCAGTTTTAGCAAGATATTGGCCAGTGCATAACTTACTGAACTGGACTGCCTAGGACAATAAGGAATTCAGAGACAAAAGCTATTCACATCTTGGTCCTCTTTTATATTTTTCTATCTTCCCTTAATAAAGAGAATTTCACAGAGCAATAATACCTTGTTTGTTAAACAGTCAATAAATATGATATTGACACTCATTCAAGTGTGGGTTATTTAATTCTTAATCTCAATAACATTGACTTTCCTCTAACATTTACATTTGAGCCCATGTTGTTTAAGACTATGCATGTCTATTTAATTTAGTGTGCTGGCATATTTTGTATTTTGAAGATAGCAAGTCATTCCTCATTAGACGAGCTCATTTCTGGACAGCGCTACACGAGTGTGTATGCCCCAGGATGCTCCACCTCCGCAGGAACAATTGCCTTTTAATGACTAGAGCCTGTCATGCTTTACTGCTTTCGAAAATGTAACATGTATCTTAGGGAAGCCAGTTTTAATTCTGCAGACATGCGTCAATCTATAGGTTGGCCTGAACTTAGACGAGCATCTTATCACTGTCATACTCGTGCTTGTCACCGATGAGCTAAGATTTCATAAGCGAATATATCTGGTTTGATTTCTGATTATGTTTGTTGAACAAAATAGAAATGGTATCATTGGAATCTTTGGCAAAGTACATGCATCTTGGGAATTTAGGGGAAAATGTAAACAGGGATACAGCAAATAGTAGTATAAATCAATATATGATAGTGACAGGAATGTTGACATGGGCAGAATAAAATAATTGCAATGCAAATGAGGTCTCTCAATGACCAAACAGATCTGTTTACCAAATGAAAATACAGGAAAAAATAAATGTGGAAAAATGAAAGGAAGATGGAATCAGATTCCAAATAAGTAAATCATTTCAAATACACATTAGTGATGAAATGAACTCTACCATAAAATTTCAAGAGTTGTTCCTTGCTAATAAACAAGGGGAGAGTTCTAACAATGTCACAAAAATTTTCTTCTCATAGGTTTTAAACATAAAATAGATGCAAGGTTGGAAAACCAAAAAGGAAGCAAATAATTTATTTTGGAACATCTGTGGAAACAGATTGAAAAATATCTGAGTGCCATACATATTAAATCCTGAAATAAAAGTAACTATTTTAAGACATTTAAACATGTTTTATAGATCAAAAAATAAATTAAATAGGGCACAGCTGGGCACAGTGGTACACACCTGTAATCCCTGGTGACTCGGGAGGCTGAGGCAGGAGCACAGCAAGTCTGAGGCCAGCCTCAGCAATTTAATGAAACCCTAAGCAACTTAGCAAGACATTGTCTCAAAAGTTAAAATAAATAGATGAATAAACAAATATATTTATTTATTAAATAAATAAATAGAGCAGGGGTATAGCTCAGTGGTAAAGCACCCCCTGGGTTCAATCCCCTGTATTAAATAAACAAATAAATAAATAAATAATATCTATAAATATAGCAAGAAGAAAGACCAACAAAGAATAAAAGAAAGGAAGGACTCTGAATAGATGGAAAATCATCAGAGCTCATGGTTCAAGTCAATGCTCTCTCTCTACTATGTCATGAATTCCCTCATTCTGCTTGGTTTTCTTTACTCCAAGTTGTCTTTCTCCATTTAACTATTCTTTCTGTCTCTACTTGTATGGAGCCATAGCAGGGGTGAGTCTGGGCATTTGCAAAGGTTGGTGACAGTTAAAAAGCAGGAAATATTTCATAAAGATCTTAATCCTTACCTCCTTCCCAAGAAAATGCAGATATGGTTACTCCAGTGTCTTTAAAAAGCCCATTGTTGAAAATAAAGGAAAGAAGCTCTCCTTAAACTTCATTTGACCCTCACACTTAAGAATGAGGGAAGAGCCTCAGCCACCAACCCTGGAATTTTAGACTTTTTATCCATAAATTTGAAAATAAAACAAGATGGAAGATCTTGGGCAACAAACCTAAGCCATCTCCCTCCCTCCCTCCCTCCTTCCTTCCTTTAGTTTGTTTATTCTAAAATACAGACTTTGCAATGAGTACATTGAAGGAAAGGCACAAAATCAGTTTATGGAAACCAAGGTAACCTACCACATGTGGTAGATTTGAGGGTGAATAGTCATCCTTTAATGAGTAAATACACATGTGCCAGGCATGTTTCAGGCTTCAGGACATGAAATGGCAGAAAAGGCACAATCTTTACCCAGAGTGCCCTGCAAAGGGAATGGAAACTTATGCTTCATTTAACATTTTAATTTTTTATCCCCAGCTCTACTCAGTGACCAGCAAGTAAAGGATTCTCAGTAAATTCAAATTTAATGAATTAAAGGATGTGATGAGAAATCAGATGAGACAAGGAATTTAGTGTACCAATTAGTTCAGTTTGCTGGTGGCATTCTTTAGAACTTTGTTTATTATATTGAGTTTTATATTAACTGCATTTACAAGCAGAGATACTGATTATGATTATTGCAAATGACTTCAGGTTTCCAAGTTTATCAGGCAAAGGTCTCAATGGCTTCAGTCCACAATTGCAAACTCAGTTTATTGGAACCTGCTACTCATGCAGGTGTATCACTGAAGCAGTTGAACAAGCACTTTGAAAATTGAGCCTTTGAGGAACTCACTGAAATGGAGTCATGGAAATTAGAGCTGAGAAAGATCTGATTATGCTATATAATTCATCCCTTGAGGACTGGTATGCAATTGTCTTTTACAGCCTATTTTTTCAATATATTTTCCTACTTGAAGTTTGAATGACTCAAACAAAAGGGCTTCTAATACTTCCATTGGGACAATATTATAACAGACCTCATTATTAGGAAGTGTTTCTTGATATACATCCAGAGTTTTCTTTGCTAATTTCATCCCATTAACCCCAATTACACCTCCCTTGGGGCAACATTAAAGAATTCCAACTTCCCCTCTGAAGTTACACTCTTCAGAGAGTATCCCTTCCTTTCTGGCATGATATATAGCTCAGCTGTGCACCTCAGTTCCCTTATTCTGTGTCCAAGAGCCACTCATGGCCTTCTAATCATTTTTATTTCTTTCCTTTGAACATTCTTCAATCTGTAGGAATTTTGATTCCTGATACAAATCCTCCTATGCTTTATGCCCATTGTGGTCCATGCATATAAATCCTGATCATATCATAAGCCATTTTTTTTTCCAGGTTGAACTGGTAATAGGAGTATGAAAAAAAATCTTAGTGTAAATGGCATGCATGAAAAGCTAAACCGACAGAAATCACATTCTTGTTAGGATTTTCATCTTGCTGAATACAATTTTGTGCTAAAGAGATTATCTTAGGAGGTTTTGTCTGTGCTACTGTTATTGTACTCGTTGATTTATAATCAGAGTGTGCAGTTTAGCAAAGCTGCATCTTTCATTCAGAAAGAGATTTTGTTCTACAGACAAGGTGACATGAAACACTTGCCCTTCTAAAAGAGGATTAGAGACTTTTACATTTTAAAGCCCATTTTGGTACAATCACTAACATGAAGCCAGTTTCCAATTTCATATAAGAAAGATCTCTAGGGAGATAGCCAGCTTAATTAACTGAGAAATGACGAGTACCACAGAATTATACTGATAAAGTGTGACTTACTGTAAAGGCCCTAACCTCACCTGACCTCTTCAGGGAAAACTGGCTTTAAAAAAAGTGTTTAAAAATTAGACTTTTTACATGGGTATTACGAGCCAAGGGGACAAAAAAGAGAGGGAAGAGTAATCCAAAATTTGATTTTTCTTGTTCATTTTGTTGATGTACACATCAACAATGAGGCATTTAGAGTATTTTCAGCATATATGTCAGAATTCATTTCCCAAGTAAAATTTTATAAATAAATTACATTTATAAGCAGAATTAATCCATTTCAAAACCAGAATATATTTCTACCTATAGAGGTTAGAGCTTGCATGCTTAGGTATGCATTCTTTCTTTAACTTAACCTATCTTGACTATAGAGCCTAGCATAGTAACTAATCCACAGAACATTATTAAATATATCCTTATTCTAAATCAAATACATCTACTCTGCTGATACAACCAGAGTACTTGGTTGCCAAGTACTGCTGCACAGTCGTTAAGCAGAAGTCAGATAATTGTGGGTTGTGGTCCTATAAAACTGGCTGGTTATTATGAACTCCCACGTCCCCCTTCCTGCCTGCCAGCACATGTGCGTGCATGCACACTTCAATATACCACAAGTTTGCTCATGTTCAGAATGTAGGAAGCAACAAAGAGGGATGGGAACAAGAATGAAGAGAAAAATAAAACAGAAGGAAAATAAAAGGGACACTGGGCAGAAGAGAAGCAAATGACTTTATTGCCATACTTCCTGCTTTTTATGTAATGCCCATAATATGTTTTAGGGAAATGCAGAATCAAGAACTTTTGGTAAAAGTGAAGAGTAAATGGAAACAAACAAACAAAAACAACTGAAACACTAGGATTTGAGAATTATTCTGGAGGATGCCTCAGGTTAATGATCATGATCTCCCATGAGCAATATCTCAGCTTTCTCTTCTATATCACCCCTTTTGTAACTAGAAGAATACCAAAGAAGTGAGGATGTGGACCATGTTGTGGGGTTGTGACCACTGCTTTATAATTGTTGGAAAATGTGAATCAAAAAGTGAAGCTATGTAGCATTTTCTAAAACAATAACATTTTCTGAAATATGAATACTTCTACATATATGTCTATATGAAGCCAGATTTGCATAGGTTTATTTTTAAGCCTGTTTTTTTTACACATAAGGATTTGGCATATACCCACTCTAACTCAGCCAAGGACTAGCTCGGTTCAATTTGCGTGTCAATAGACCAGCTGAGCTGCTAGGTGATAAATAGATCCCATTAAGGAACTTACTCTCCTATGCCTATCCGGCTTTTTCAAGCATTGAACATCTCTAACTCATCTCTCCTGATCCAGAAATACAAATTTGGGTTCCTACTCACTGAGATGGCCTCTCTAGTTTTGTCTGCTTGATACAATTTAGACAGGCAGTTTTCCTGACTCTAGGCTCCAGATCTTTCTTTTCTTGGAACATTTACTTTAGAAAACTTTTATGTATACATTGTGTTTTTTATCTCTTTGGGATGTAAATCTTTTAAAAGGCTTCTTGCCAGTTTTACATTCCAGATCATCTTTCTTGAGGACCTGGAAGCCGTCCTTTGAAATGTTTAACACTGCCACTATCCCTATAGTGCCACTATCACTATTTCTGTGGGCCAGTAGGAGCTTCACTTCCTTGGAGGCTTCTGGCCCTGCTCCAGGTTGTGAAATAACCTCTTGTCTTAAAGATGCCTAGATTGTTTTCCTTTGGGAAAGGCCAATTTACAAACACAGGTTGCTGTGACACATCTCCAGGTGTTTCTTATTTGTTTAGGTCAGCTGTTGAAACTTTTCAGTGTAAGCAGTTAGCTTCATAGGGATCAGTTCTATCCAGAAACCCAACATATTCTTCCCTGACCCCCCAAATTGCAGTATCCTTTTTCAGTTATTCTGTCAAACTGTATGGAACACTCACTGTGCATAGAACACAGAGTCTAAGCCTCCCTGGAGTGAAGGCAACAAAGAAATGAAATGTAAGGCTTTTCAGGAGCTGAACATGGTGACAGGGATAAAAATGGCAACACAGACATTGCCATTGAGTAAGAAAAGCTGCTAAAGAGATAAAAACATAATATAACAAAGTGAGAATGATGTAATTACAAAGTAGATATATTTGATTTAGAATAAGTATATAATAATGTTCTATGGATTAGTTACTATGCTAGGCTCTGTAGTCATTCTTGCATCCGTCCATTCTCCATCCATCCACCCATCCATCTATCCAACCATGCAAACTTATATAAATGACTAACTTGTATCTTTTACTAGGTGCTATGGATAAAATTATTAATAGGATATTATTCATGTAGTTTGTAATATACTAGAGGACACAGAGAGGTACAGACATTGACCACTGAAGTGTGATTGTGCTAAATATACAGAATTTTGGAAGAGCCAAGGTCAGTCTAATTATATCTGAGGGGTTAGGAACAACTTGTAGAACAGGTGCTGACTTGAAGTCTGAAGGAAAAATGAGGTCCACTAGAGCAAAGGACTCACACTAACATATAGTTAATGTATATTAAATGACAGGTACTTCTACATATTATTTCAAAGCTTCAAATCATTCCTGCAAGGTAGTTTTTAATAATCCCATTTTGCTCTTCAGGCAAGGAGGCTTTGATAGTCTCAAACCTAGCAAGTGGCAGAGTGGCATTTAAATTGAAATAAAAGTGTTTCTAAAGTTCATGCTAATTTGATTATACCAAATATCCCTAAAGAGAAGGGACAGAGGAAGTTCTATCCAAATAGAAAGAACACCATGTGCAAAGATGAGAATAAACTGGCACCAAATTTTAGGAACAATTTGGTATGTTGAAGACAATTAGTGAGAAATAGTGGGAAATTGGGCGGTAGAATAGGGTGTGACCAAATTATGAAGAATTAGTTTTACCAGACAAAACAGGATGGATTTTTATAGTGTGAAATTTGGATCAATATTTTCAGAGGTTAAACATTTGCTTAAGCAGAGAGTAGGGCATGAGTCAACTATGGTAGCCATCTGGAGGTTGCATTCAAGAGTTTTTGGGGAACAATCCAATAATCTAGGTGTATAAAGATGAACACAGTGTAGCTCTCACCATACAGGCTCTGACAACCTTATCCAGAGTCTTCATATATGATTAAAAGATTATTTGAATATGAAAGTTAATACACATCTTTCAATCTTCTTTATCACAGATGGTAGATTTATGAATTTTGTCCACCTCTTACTCCCCAGACCTGTGACCATGTCACATTGTATAGCTGAAGAACACTGTCCAGATGTGACCTTGAGATAGGGAAATTGACTTCCATGATGCAGGTGGGCCCTACTTAACCACAGGGGTCCTTAAAAGCTGAGACTCTTTCCCAGCCTGGGTCAGACAGAGATAAAATGAGTATTCTACTAGCCATCGCTGTGTGTTAAGATGGAAGATGGAGCCCACAAGTCAAAGGAACTGGTGGCTAGTAGAAGATGGCCACAGCCCTCACCTGAGAGAAGGAAACAGGAACCCAGAGACAAAACCTCAAAGAACTAAATTCTCCAAACAACCTGAATGATCAAAGAAACAAATTGTTTTTGTGTGCTGGAAAAAATGCAAACCATAGTTTCACCTCAGGAAAACTGTATTAGATATCTGACTTACAGAAGTTGTGAAACAGTCAATTTTTTATTATTTTAAATGATTAAGTTTATGATAATTTGTTACAGTGGTAATATGAAACTAATACATTTATATATTTAATTTCTTTTTTAAAAATTAGAAGTTAATACTAGAGCTGGGGGAAGCAACAAGTGATTTTTTACAAACTTTACTAAATATTTTCACAGAAACCCAGTAAATCAAATTGGAGAAATAGAGAAAACCTGAAATAAAGGTACAGGACCCCATTGTTTTCATGATCTCCAAACAGCAGGAAATGAAAGGTTGAGTCTACGTTTCTTAAATTTGTAAAATCTCCTCTGTGTCTGCTTATTGTGTGATATTTTGTTTGTTTTCAAAAAGTGATTGGCACTGACACCCTTTGTGACCACTGTTGTGGGAACCTAAGGCGGCTACATTCTGTTCTATATGTTGATCCATTGGGCCGAGTAATTGGCAGCAGTTACCAAGGTGAGAAAGTGGCTGCCTCCTTGGACTTTGACAAAAGGAATCAGGAGATTACCCTGAGTTACTCTAGGTGTAAGAGCAATGCCTGTAGGTGTTAGCAGGAAAGCTTAAGTTCCCAGGGCCCCATTTAGTCTCCCATTCATTCAGTAAATACTTATTGAGTACCTCCAAGTGTTAAATGTGGGCTATCCCTTACAGAACTGCCAGTCTCATGGAGGTACAGAAACAGTTGCTGTGTGGAAAACACTGAGATCAGTTTTCTCAGGATAGTTGTTGATACCTAGTTCTTCAAAAGTGCTTTTCTATAAGTTGTGCATTATTGGTCTGCAAAAGTATATGGTCAGAGTTAAATGTTAAGAAACTATTATAGCAAATTGATGGTGATTTTGTGTGTTGAATCAAATCATTAAAAGTGGACCTAATTTTTTGTTTGTACTTCATTTTAATAGTAATTTGTTTTTACTATGTTTTACAAAAATGCCAATTGTGATATACTGTGACAAAAAGAAAAGTGCATGTAGTTTGAGAAACACTAGCATTTAAGAGAGGTACCAAGACTAGATGGGGTGGAACTAGAAGAAAGGAGAGGAAGTTAGGGATTTCCTGTTTCAACTTTGGCATTGGCTGGAATTTTTTATGTTTTCATGAGGCCATATATTGCAAATATAAGGAATTTATTTTTGAAAAAGCAAATTTTATTCCTCTGTCTACATAGCCCCCTTCTTCATTTTTCTGGTTGTTCCCATTCCTTAGAAAAACTTTCATATGGCAAAAATGTATGCAACTATTCATCTCATCAATTAAAGATTTTTAAATAATTCCTGTTTAAGAAACAACCCCACACTGGCTAAGCATATTTTCCTGGAGCTTGTACTAATTTTCCTGGCACTTTTACAGCTCTGACTTCTGCATAACTTCTCTCCTTCACAGTAAGCTGTTTGCTGATAAGGTGCAGCTGGGAAAATCCATCGCTCTTTGGACCAGTCAGGTTTTCACATCAGTTAAGCTAATTGACAGGAGGCTTAACATATTTCTCAATTATGACTGCAAAGTCATGACTGGAAGAATCCTCCAAATCACGGAAAAACAGTGTTTTCTGATTAATTGGTTCTGAAAATGGCATAATGAAAATGCAACACACTTCTGATGGGATTCTAGGAAGGGACAAGGACACCACAGGAGAGCATCACAGAGGGAGAAAAGGCCTACAGGAGACCAGGGGCCAGGAAAGGACTATGGTTCCAGCTCTGGCCTCACATGGCTTGCCTCCCCTTGGTGGCCTTTGTCCTTGCACAGCTATGATTATAGAAATGGTGACTATTGACTGGGCATAGTGATGGACACCTGTAATCCTAGCAGCTCCAGAAGCTGAGGTTGGAGGATCTCAAGTTCAAGGCCAGCCTCAACAACTTAGTGAGGCCCTGAACAACTTAGCAAGATCCTGTCTCAAAATGAAAAATAAAAAAAGGGGCTGGGGATGTGGGGATGTGGGGATGTGGCTCAGTGGTAAAGTATCCCTGGGTTCAATCCTTGGTATCAAAAAAAAAAAAATGCTATTACCTTTGGAAAGGATTTGAACATTTAATATCATGAATAGATATAAGGTATTATTTGTAAGAGGAAATGGCTAGTAAGTTACATTTGGCTTAAAATGCCTATTAGGCCTAACACAAACATGATGACTTTTTTCACTACTAACACTTCAGTTTTTATTCTTTGGATAGTGTTCTGTTAATAAACACATTACAGATTCATAGAACTAGAGAAGTGAAAGTGACCCTAGGAGGTAATCTGGTTTAATTTTCTCATTTTATGGATATAAAAACTGGGACTCAGGGAGATTAAGTGACTTCCCCTAGGTCACTTAGCTTATTAAGGGTACCACTAAGTCTGATGTTTTCATATTTCTTGGCCTTGAAAATGTTCTTTGTGTGATTATAAAGGTAACAAATATTCACTGTATAAAATCAAGGACAAACTAAAGTTATTAAAAATAAATTAAAATCATGCATAATTCTGTAATTCAGATAAGTGTTCTTGATAATTTACTACTGTATATGGATACAGACAAGTTTTTCCACCAAAACCAGTACTTATTCCATGGATAGTTTGGTATCCTTTTTAATTCAAGTTTAATATGTCAAACTCATCTAGGTTACATTTTAAATAAATAAATAATATTTGGTGTTGACATGATCCAAAAAGTATAAATATCTTTGGTCAATGGTGAAAGTGAAGACAGGTGTTTGCACTTGTTTGTAAACTAGCCTGTTCCTTTTCCTTTATCAAATTTCTCTATTTTTTTTTGTCATATCATTCTTTCTTAGTGATTTATAAACGTTCCTTACATATCAAGGGCACTAATTCTCTATTCTTCCACTTTCATTAACAGAGAATCACCTTTATTATGGGTTGAGTAACTTGTTCAATATTATACAACTGTAAGAGGCACACCTTATTTAAAAGCAGTCAGTCATTCCAAAATCTGTCTCTTTCTTACTATATCATACAGCTTTTCTGTAAAACTGAGATCTTTAAATGTTTGCTGGACAGATTGCTACACAGCCGAAAGTTTACAGTTTGTCCAATAAACTATTCTGACAAGAGGTTACTATCAATCAGTGTCTTTACCCTTTACTTTTCATTTTGATTCTCTTTGATTCCTGGCACTGGAAACACTCCCCTCTGATCAGTCTTGCTACTGGTATTCAGTTATTAATTTCAGACCTTTTTTTTATCACTTGAGCCACAGGGTGTGTTAAGATTAATTAAAAACTTAATAACATATTTATTATTATTACTGTTACTTTTGATAATTAGGCATTCATCTAGTTTACCAAATATTTGTGTGATCTTTGAAACACAACATGTCAAGCTAAAGAATACACAGAAACATAAATGAGAAATAAGAATACCACTGATATCCTTCTGGACATATGAATGTTTTTTAAAATTTCATTTTATCTATGTAAAATTGCTATTTAGGTACACATCTCAGTGAATGATTTAAAAAATAGTATTTAAAGAAAGGCCTGCAAAATAAATTGGACATTTGTTATAATTTCTATTTTTACTTCATTATTCTTTTTGTTTAGAAAATAAAGACATTTAAAAAACTATTACAGATTCATATTTCAAAATTGAAGAATATTGCAGGAATATTGTGATATCTACAAAATTTCCACTAATGGTGAATATCCTAAATGTTAAATTCATCCTTAGATGAAATTTATGTCTCAACAATCCTGTCATGTTAGATGATAAAATATGAACATTAAAATCCCACCAGGATGGGGCTGGGGTTGTGGCTCAGTGGTAGAGCGCTTGCCTGGCATGAGTGAGGCCCTGGGTTCAATCCTCAGCACCACATAAAAAAAAAAATAAATAAATGTATTTTATGTCTCAACGATCCTGTCATGTTAGATGATAAAATATGAACATTAAAATCCCACCAGGTGATGAACAAATTAAATGCCTCTAAGTGTTTGTACATCTACTCTGATACATTCATTTTTAAGCCTTTTTGTAAAGTCATCTTTAACTTTCTTTAATTTTAAATATGTGAGAATATTTACATATTCTGTCATTCACTTTCTCTTTTAGATCTAGTTTCGATTAAATTCCTTCCTTTGGGAACTGACCATATCTTTTTGCAGTAATTGAACATTTTTACAGTATCCTGCATTAGACTGATTTATCTTCTCCAATATAGTATTAGGGTGTCTGAAGAAAATTAAATGGGAAAAAAATCAGAAGACGGTCTGAAGATCTCCCAGCAATTTGAAAGTGGCTGGCATTCAACCCAGGCATTTTATGGGCTGATGGAATCTTTGTTAATTGTGTGAGACATTTGCCCTTTACTGGAAAATGCAGTTACCATGAAGCCAAAGATGACATCTTGCTTGTCTTGAACTTTACCATCCTAAGGACATTTCTTGGAAAACATTTTAGTTTTATGCTTCTAAATGGACAGCATGTATCGCTTCAGTGCTGATAGAAAAGTGCTGATAGAAAGATGTGTTGGAAAATGTAACTGCTGAATTCTGTGTATTCCACAATCATGACCCTTGATAACTTAGTAGGAGGGATATTCATCATCATTTAATCAATGGATGGGGTGCTCACATGACCCCAAATGCACTAAACAGAATAGATGTGATTTTGCTTGCTTTCAAAGGGATTGGGAATTAATTTTTAAATGATAAGCTTTCTGGAAATGTCCGATGGTCAGTACATTGCAGATAAAAGTAAGATCTCTCCTGACCCCCAATGTTTGAGAGAAAATAGAAAAAATAAATAGATGCAGACATACTGATTTTTATTTTTAACTGAGCAGCAGAGGATATTTGAGAAGTCACAAGTTCAATCAAAGTCATTTGGATGAAATATGAAGGAGCCATTGCTGAAATGCAAGTAACTGGAAAAGTTATATAATCAGTCACAAGTGAGTCAGATGGTCTTATTGTAAAACGAGTACCAGCCTGCTCCATCTCCCGCAAATATAAATCAAAGACCCTAAGACAAGAATTTATCTATTATTCTCCAGTACATAAGCCAGGGTGATATGTATGCTGTGGAACAAAACCTATTATTCTGGTCTATCCCTAGAGTAGCGATGGACATATCAGGCTACTCTCTCTTAATCTTATCAACCATTAATCAAAATTACTATTAAGCTGGTTTCCAAACCTAGTCCCCCCCCAAAAAAAGAAGACCAGGAAAAATAATGAACCAAAACTATTCTTACTGTACCTTGCTTTTTAATTTATATTTTTCCAATATTGAAAACATGATGATCATAATTATTTTGTCTTCTGGTAAGTTTTCATTTGATTTATTAAAAATGAATTAGTTGGTCATTCTTAACTTTTATAAATGAATAAATTACCATTTATTCTATAGCAAGGTTATCTGGCTTTGGTCCATACCAATGAATTTAGTGAATCTCCTGTTCCTGATTTCTTCTGGCAAACTTGAATACCTGAGAATCTGGAAATCTGAGCAGGAAAGTGTATACTACAAAGATGGCCAGTATCTCCTTCTTTGGGAATTGAGAGCAATGGATTTAACAATACCTCTAATCTAACTTTGCTAATTTCAACAATGCCTCTATGGGTCATGGAATTCATAGGAGAAAAACAGGAAAGAAAGTAGAAACAGCTGTCTGAACCTTTGCATATGCACCAACTTTAATGATAGAGTAGAAGAGTCTGGAATTCTAACCTATCACACATGTCTTATTTTAAATTTTTCAATAATTCATTATCAATATTCAAAGCACGTTGAGGGCTTACTACATTCTAACTTGTCTTCTGTAGTGGCTTATTGAGGTAGACATCCTCTACCCTTACAGTGCAGGACGTTGATTTATAGAGCCATTAGGAAACTTGCTGAGGTCACACAGCTAGGGAGGGGCAGAATGGTGTTGTACCAGGGAATTGGACACCAGTGTCTGAACTTTCAACCACTATGCCTCTGTGATGCCATAGTGTCCATTTATTGGTTGCCTACCACATACCAGGTATAAAGTCAGATGCTCAGCAGAAAACTACTAATAAGACTGACCAGATCACTGTCCTTGTGAGTTTCAGGTCAATATTTCTGAATTATGAAGGAATTTTCTTTGAGTGAATTATAATTTTAAAGTTTTGATCATGTAATATTATAAAATAGCCATCATATTTTATGATAAAATATTTTATTTGAATGAAAAGAGTATTTTACTTTTTATCTTTAAATGTATCTAATATGTGCATTAAGTTTTCATTAGTGCTTTATAGTTCTACATAATATTGGGATTCATTTTGACATAATCATAGTAGCATGGAAAATAATTTGCTCTATCTCAGTCCTCAGTACTTCCCCTTTCCCTCTTCTCTTCCCTCTCCCTGTTCCCCTTTCTCTACTGATCTTCCTTCTATTTACCATTTATTATTAGTGAGTGCTTTATTGATATACATAATGATGAAATTCACTGTGGTATATTCATCTTTGTACACTGTATAGTTTGGTCCATTCCATTCCATCTTTCCTCCCTTTCTTGTCCATCCTGCCTCCTCCTCTGTTCCTTCCTCTACACCACTAGTCTCCCTCCTATTTTCATGGGATTCTGCTTGCCCTTTTCACCCTTGTTTTGGTCTACCTTCTTCATTTGAGAGAAAAAATTAGACTCTTGATTTTCTTAATTTGGCTTATTTCACTTAGCATGATGTTCTTCAGTTCCATCCATTTATCAGCAAATGCCATTATTTCATTTTTCTTTATATCTGAGTAAAACTCCATTGTATATATACACCACATTTTCTTTATTCATTCATCTACTCATGGGCATCTGGATTGGTTCCATAACTTGGCTATTATGTGTTACACAGCTATAGACATTGAAGTGGTTGTTTCACCACAGTATGGTTATTTTATTTGTTTTGAATAAATGCAGAGGAGTGGGATAGATAGATCATAAGGTAGTTTCATTTCTAATTTTTTGAGGAATCTTTGCAATGATTTTCAGGAAGTAGAACTCCAGGGTGCACACAGTCCCAGGACTGGAAAGGTGTCCAAAGTGAGAATGTGAGGGCAGGAAGTGAAAAGTTGCCCACCAGGGATCTGCAGTGTCACTTGCTAGGGGGCGGATATTTCCTGAGGACTTGGCACGTTTACAATAGGGGTCAGGGTTAAGGCAATGTATCTCTATGAATTAGGGTTCTTCCAAAAAAGAAAAAAAAAACAATATTTATTATGGGATTTGGCTCACACAATTATGGAAGCCAAGAAGTCCTATCATGTCCTATCTGCAAGTTGGAGAACTAGGAAAGGAAGTGATGTCATCCATTCTGAGCCTGAGATCTCAATGTCTGGGGTGAGAGGAAGCAGGACTGCTGGTTTGAGTCCCAGGACTGGAATGCCTGAAAAGTATAGGAGTTCTGAAGTAGAAGATGGATGTCTTGGCTTCGGAAGAGAGAATTTGCCCTTTTTCTGTCTTTTTGTTCTATTTGGATCTCTAAAGGATTGACTAATGCTGACCTTCACTAATGAAGGCTAATCTTCATTAACTACTGTGCTGATTCTGATGCTAATCACCAGAAACACCCCTATAGACACACCCTCAAATGATGTTTTTATTAGCTATCTGGACATTCCTTAATCTTACGAAACCAAAACAAAATAAACCTTCACAGTACCTGGCATTACATGACAAAATCAGAGTGGGACACTAATGATCCAGAGAAGGTATTGCTTGCTGCATTTATGGGGTTACTATAATTTGGGGCATGAGAGCTGAGGATTGATATGGACAACATCCCAGTCTTGACAATGATCCATTTAGAATATGGACACTCCATTCTTTTATTGTTGGCTTGCTGGATTACATAAGAGAATGAATCTCCCCAGGTGTCTACTTTTCACTGAAAGTTCAGTCAGTAGCATTTTCCCATAAATGCACTGAACTTGCTTGATTACAAAGTGTTCGTATTTACAATTATATTCTAAGGAGGATCAAAGTGGCTTACATGTTAAAACACATATGAATTAAGACAATAAAAAAGAACAAAAGGCAAATAAAGAGAGTGGGTGATGTTGGATTATTAAAATCAATTATAGAACGGTTTGCCTTCACAAATTGCAATAGGTGGGCACAACACAGAATCATCATCACAATAAATAATAATAGCTGCCTTCAGCTGTTCTTGCCTGAGTTTCAGGGGAAGTTCAGCTCCTCATTTTCTAGTCTCACCTGACTTTGTGTTTCTAGTCAGAGATAAACACCTACTGTGTTTCTTTCTGAGGGGCTTCATAGTTTGATAGTGGATTAGCCAGAGCCTTATAGTATTTGTGATTCACATTGATATTATTTCCAGAATTCATCTCCAATACATACATATCCTGTAAAATCAAGGAACAATTTCTACTAGGTTACTATATTCATTTCAAATGAATATTAATTGAAAAATTGAATCATTTTCTTTTAATATTGCTGTTCGATGTCATCATTCTTAGTAATATCTAAATACTGATGAATCTCAAATTTCCATCTTCAGTGCTGATCTCCCCAAGCTCAGATTAATATATCCACCTGCCTGGCTCAGCATCTCTGCTTGGCGGTATAGTAGACATCCATCTTAATATGCTCAACACAGAATTATTAATATCTTACAACTCTACTCCTTCACATTGTCCCTCTTCATAAACAGCACCACTATTCCAATATTGTCTATTCAGGAGTTATCCTTGATTTCCTATCTTTATGTGCAAATTTTGAGCAGATCCCCAAATATATACAGAATATGAACTTTTTTCAACAATTCCTCTGTTCTGTGTCTTGGTTTAACAAATCATTATTTTTTTTCTTTTTCTCAGCCAAATTATTGTAACGGTTTCCAAACTGGTCTATGTGGAATTCCACTCCTGATTTCCTACAATTAATTCTCTGCACAGTGGCTCAAAATTCTTTAAAAAAAAACAAAACTCTTCCCGTTGTATAATTATATCAAATCCAATCTCCATTGTCCTACTTGATTTGGCTTCTGGACTGAATTTATCCTTTGCTCTTTCCTTTCTCATTCAGTGTTATTAACAGACACTGGCTATCCTGTACTTTCTGAGAATGGCAGACTCATTGTCATCTCAGGACTTTATACTTCCTATTCTCTTCGTTTGGAATTTTCTGTCCATCAGTGTCAGCAGAGATCACTTCACTTGGGTCCCTGCACAAATATCATCTCATTAGAGATGTCATCCCTGCTCTTCCAGATCTAATGAGCCCATCCCACTGTGTTCCTTCTGTCTCTGTACTTTACCCTATTTTCCTTCATAGCAGCTATCACTATCGAATATTATATTATACATATGCTTATTTTCTGTCTCTTTCATTGGAATGTGAACCCCCATGAGGGTATTTCCTTTTTTGTCTTGTTTTCTGATATGGGCACTTTTCAGACTTTAAACAATCATTGGCACTCAATATTGGTTTTCAGGAAGTATTTGTTGAAGTATAAACACAAATTTGTAATTCTCTGGGTATAGATTTTGTGGGCTGTGAATTAACCTTATCTTATCTACTGGCTTCTCGCCATTACTCTTCCTTTCCTAGGAAAAGAAAAGGGCAACTTGCCTTTGGTTACTCTGGATGGAAAGGTTTGAGTGAAGACTAGAATGAAAGCAACTGACTTCTGTGCAAGTTTAAGTAGCAGCCATTAACTCTTTCCAGGTCTTTTGTCTCAGATTAAAGTGTTGGAGGAGTGGTCTCAGGACATTTATAATTTTGTATTGCTCACCATCTGCACTGTCTATCCCTTATCCACCTCCCCTATGCCAGAACACACTGATTTGGAGGGAGTTGCTCAGACATCATGATGACTCTTCAGGAGACCCAAACATCTGATACAAAGGCAGCAGAAATACACAGACTATTTTCGAATCCTAAAGTGTTTTGTATTTCTGCTGACTGAGGTAACAGGTGTTTATAATGATCATACTTTGATACCATTTATGGGTATCTTTACCATGGTGGCTAAAGATACTGTGAGCTCAATCTGTCTTCAAGATGTATATGGTGCCACTTCTTCCATTTCAAGCTCTTAAACCAAGCGCTCAGCCACATGCCTCCACACCCCAATACCTGCACAGGCAAGCTAATATGGTGACAACAACCTGGGTAGTTTTGAACTGGCTCCTGTCTTAACCAGTAAAGCCTTTGATGATCACAGTGTGGAAGGGCTGCTGGTCACAAGCTAATATTTTCATACTCACTTGTGGGCACCATAAGCCACCATGGTATGTCACTTCCTAGTTAGATGTGGAGGATGCCCATAGACAAACACACAGGCACTATTTCCAAGTCTTTAAACAGTTTATGATTAAATTTTCCTTATTTTGATCTTGACTTCCTGTCTTCAAAAATCAAAATCTGGAAAGATGAAGATAGTTCTTTACAAATCATTTCATAATTGTGTTTGGTAGTCACCTGCAGTATATAAAAGTAGGAATTTAAGAGAATTTATTAAATAAAGAAGAGTCAGACTTTAAAAGTTTTGAGTTAAAACGCATGAGAGTCATGGGGGAAAATTCTCCATTATAATAGAAATACAAAAATTGCTAATATATGTAATACAGTTCAGGCTGTAAATCATTTTCTCAAGTAATATATCATTTTAGTTCCTCTAAAAATGTTGTAACATAGACTGTGACTTCCATTTTGTGTTGAGAAAAGATCAAAGGAGGTTAAATGAATTTCCCAAAATAACTCTTAGAACCAGGACCCCAACTGAGGTCTCCTGGTAACTGCTCTTCATAGGTGCACCATCCAGGTGAAGAGAAGTTGAACGCACAGTTAAAAATTCAAGCCTCATAATTAAGAACAATATAAAAAATTGCTAAATGATATAGCAATAATTTCCATTGTTTTTTCTCCTTTAGAGAGAGAAAAAAATCACATTTACAAGGCAAAGTTATAATTTTACTTTGTGGAAAAAAGAAAAGGAATGCGTTTTTTAAAATTATGAATTATTCAGTCACTTCTTAAACATTAAAATTATTTTATTTTAAAAGTTCTTTGCATTCTTTGTATTATATTTTATTATCTGAAAGAGAGAACTATGTTCATATTATCTTGGCTTTTTTAGTTAGGTTGCTTATGTAACAAAACTTTTTAAAATTGAAGACATTTTGCCAAACATAGCAAAAATATTTCAAAAATTGGGCATGCAGTTCAATACAATTGATATTATCATTACTTTTAAATATTTAGGGTTTGGTGCAAATTGATTTAATGCTGATATGCAGAAGAATATGGATGAACACACATATGGAACCAGGATCATCTTCTGCAGGATCCACATTCAAGGTTAGACCACATTTGCTTCCTCCCTCATAGACCATCTGAACCTTAAATCTCATTTTATTATATTGTTACTATTTCCACTGAAGTATTTATTACCTCATATATATCCATTACCCAGCACTTCCTTTATGTTCATGTGTATTGTTACTTGTTATGTTATCATAATGCCATTGGGACTTGATCTGTGGAATGGTTTAACTCAATTAAATAGGTCTGACAGACTATTTATTAAAAATAAATCATAGGATTTATTTTTAATCATGGCACAATGACTCATTATAATCACTTTCTAGCTAACCTAGATTGGAAGATACTATCTGACAGTGAAGCTTTCATTGGCTGATGGGTGTGGATAGCTGCAACTGAGAATGAACCAATCTATGAGGCTCAAACAATTGGTTTGTTGCTGTTACAAATGTGTGGATATAGGCAAAAATAAGAATTTTTTCCTCAGAAGGGCTCCTCTTACCTGATCTTCTTTGTACATTTTCACACAATTCTAACAATTTTAGAATTTTTGAGAAAAGTAGTAGTGAAAGTGTTTTTATACCATTTCAAATGATTCTTACCAAATTTAATGATGTGTTTGGCTAACTTCCACCAAGATGGGAAAGTAGCAATTTCTTAGACAACTCAGAAATTAGAATTGTATGTTATGGAATCCTTTTATCTTTTAATGCTTTTAAGCTTGCTTTCTTCAAAGCATTTTGATTTACTTCAGTATTTCACTGTACTATCTTGCAAAGTACTTTTAAGCCCAATAGGGCATTACATAGCTTCACTGTCATTGGAAAAATCATGCTAATTCTGGTCTCCTAGCCCTTAGTCAACATCCATCACATGCTTGCTGTGCACTTTCTGTTCTTTGAGAGTCCATGACGTCCTCTCTGGTCATTCTCACCTCATTCTGCCCCCATCAATGGACCCCTGTAATTTTCTCTAACAAACATTTGGCATGTAATTATATCTGAACTTTCAGGGTTATTTATTTAGCTGCTTCATATCTGGATTATGCTTCTCAAGATCATGAGTCCTTCTATTTTTTCATGTACCCATGTCATCCCTGAGTATAATACTTAGTAGTTGCTCAATTACCACCTCTTGTGTAAATTAAATTATAGTGTTCACTTCTCTTTGTGTCTAAGATAGTCAAGTAACAATAGAAAAGAAAATAAGGATCTTATTCTTCAAAATAGAAAGAGCCTACAATATGGATAAGAAACCTGCCAGAATTACATCAAGAGGGACAGAATTTTTGAAATGTTGAAATTTGGCTAAAGGAAAGGTAATTTGGGGACATGTAAGAACATCTCTCTTTGTGATCTTGAGCGACTTTATCTGTGTATTCAACTCTGT
This sequence comes from Glaucomys volans, assembly GCA_020662805.1. Taxonomy (NCBI): domain Eukaryota; kingdom Metazoa; phylum Chordata; class Mammalia; order Rodentia; family Sciuridae; genus Glaucomys; species Glaucomys volans. The sequence continues at coordinate 38,781 of JAJEJO010053278.1, read as the reverse complement.
TTTTCCTCCATAAAATCTGGAGGTTGGTTTAAACTCCCTTAAATTTTACTTATTAGGTTTTACCTGATATTTAAATGGCAATATTTTAATAAAAGTATTGTATTGAGTATTTCTTCTGTGCCGACAACTGTGGTTGATATTTTCATAGACATTATCTTAAGATCAACAAAACTCAGAAGAAAGATAATAAAGTTAAAAACCACATGGAATTACTCGGGCAACCTCAGTTTTGGACCCAGGGAAACTTGTATGGAAATGTTTAGGAAATAGTTAAAGAATAATACCCCAGATGGCAGGGCAGACAGGGGGGCTGTGAAATAGCAAGACAGGAAGCATCGTTCAGTCAATGACTTCTTGCACAGTTGGCTGTACTTAGCTTGGAAACTGTTCTATTCCTGCCAAAAGCCATAATAACACTCGAATCCTTCCATTCACCCTTGCAGGCAGGGCTGGCATCATGTCCATACAATATGCAATTGTGCAGGACCTCGTGCTCTGAAGTACCCACACTTGGCTTAGTGTGACACTGTTGTTGTTTTGAAAATCTTAAGAATTTTTTAACAAGGAGCTCTGTATTTGCATTTGGCACTGGGCTCTGCAAATTAGGTAACTGGTTTCCTTTGAAGACTAGAACAAGACTGAATGGAGATGAAAGAACAAAAAAAGCAGATGCGGACAATCCGAGAAGGCTCTCCAGACTGAAAAGGTGCCAAGCATTTTGCAGAGTACACTCTGCATGGACAAGCATCTGCAGAAGGCTTGACATTAATCACTGGGAGGGGATAAAGAGAATTATTGAGATATGGTTGGGGAAGAACCAACAGAGCTTCCATCTGTGAGAGATTACAGAAGGAAGGACAGAAAATTCTTGGCAATTAAAATAAGATGTCAGTTTTAAGAAAGCAATTATTTTAGTGCATGACAGTATATACACAGATAAAATATAGTACAAGTGAGACATAAAAAGAAAGAACTAGGATGATTCTTAAAAATTTAGACAGAACAATATACAGTCACTCTATTTTTCTAATAAAATGCGTAAGTTACTACATCGTATAAGTATATAATTGTACATTAACTCCACTTTGGGGTATTTACACATGTTTGCTTACATATATGTTTGTTCTCTCTCCATCTCTCTGTCTCTATCTATGTGTATGTATGTAGGTATATATGTGTATGACCACATACAAACATAAAGGTTCCTCAACCTATTTCCTTCCTTCCCTTCTCTGTAATTACAGAGTGCATTCAGTCATCATGTCAGTTTGGCTATGTCACTAACACTTCTGTGATTTTAAGCCTGAATTTCCTACACCTTGGTTTCCCCATTTTTATTACATAAAAGTAAATTAGACCTGCCAGTTTCTTCATATATTTAAAGGTTTTTTTTTCTCACTCTCTGAGAAAGAAAATTATTATCTATCAATCTAGACTCATTCAAAATGTGGACATTGAAAAACATAAGAATTTCACTACAGGGGTTTCAGAAAATTGTCCTTGTGAGGTCAACCTATTTTGGTTGGTGATAAGAATATGAACTTGGCTCCTAGCATCGTGGTCCTCACAGGTATTCATGAACTCTCTCCTTGAATTTATGGATGGAGCCAATGGTGAAAATTTGTGTGTTATAGATCTCCTTTCTGTTTTGACTTTGCTGTTCTATGATCTTTCTTTAATGTAATGTACTACATAACCCCCACATTTATACAGTTGTTAAGTTTCTATAGCAATGTATATTTTATGCTCTGTGACTACTCTCTGTACAGCACATTTGCACTTTTATAATCTTTTTGTTCACTTTTAATAACCTCTCTGCAGTTCTATCCTGAATTATGCCTTCAAAAATATGCTCCTATTGTGCTTTAAGGGTTTTTCTTGGCCCATTACAAAGGAATCTCATACCTAACTATCATTTTGCTTGTGAATTTGGACCATTTTCAACTTGAATGGGATATTTTTCTGTAAAGCACAATAAAATGTTTGTGTATTCTTCCTATATGGGGGAATATAGAAAATGAATCTCATGAGTCTTTTCTCTTATAAATTGCAACACAACAGAGCAGTGCAGCTTTTATCTGCTTTGACTCTGTACAATTTTATTTGCATATATTTCAAAGAGTGCTATGTAGCAACTGCATTGATTATATATGGGAAAGAAGTATATCTGTATTTTAGTCAGCTTTTTTTTGCTGCTATGACTAACAGATCTGACCAGAACAATTTCAGGGGAGGAAAAGTTTATTTGAGGGCTCATGGCTTCAGAGGTTTTAGTCCATAGAAGGCTGGTTCCATTCCCTGGGGCTCAAGGTGAGGCAGAACATCGTGGAGGAAGAGCATGGCAGAGGTAAGCAGCTCACATGTTGATCAGAAAGCAGAGATAGAGACTCCACTCTCCAGTTATAAAATACATGCCCCATGGTCACAGCCCCAATTAACCACTTCCTCCAACCATACTCTACCTGCCTCCAGTTACCACCAGTTAATCCCATCAGGGATCAATTCATTGATTAGGTTAAGATTCTTCACAACCCGATTATTTCTCTTCCCAACCTTCATGCATTGTCTCACATGTGAGCTTTTGGGAGACACCACATCTAAACCATAACAATTTGTTCTTCCTTCCTTGAAAAAATAATAACTAAATCTCCTTCTTTTCCTCCCTCTTTATTTATATACAAAACCCACACATACATATGCACCCATAAACATATATCCATATATGAACATACACATACATTTATGTTTATATTCATGTACAATTATATTTATACATTTGTATTTATGTACATATATATACATTTTGTACACATGAGGGCAAATTCTGAGCCTCTTTCTTGCTACAGAGAAGATTGGGGTCATTCCTATTATTTAACACAATAGACACATAGCAGGAAAAATAAATTTTTGTGGATAAATAGTGATTAGCTGTGATGAACTACTTAATGTTATCTTTAAAAATCATTATAGCATTTTAGCAACAAACTGGTCATTTTAAACTCATTAGGGTAACCCATATTATCATTTAAATTTTAATCTTAATAAGACCTGTTTAATCTCCCACTAACATCTTCATTGCAACATATTCTTACTACCAAAATCAATAATCAGTTATGACATACTTAAAAAGAATAAGGAACTATGTCAGAGTAGAAGAACAAAGTCCTTTCCTTAAAACTCTTACAGTTTTGTATAAGGAAAGGGATTGTAATGAAAAATAAGTAATCAGATTGTTCTGTCACATGGGCCAAGTGAATGAACTGGAGAAATAAGTGCTACATAAATTTAGAGAAGAGAGGTTTGCAGCCATTGGTAAAGCTCAGTAGAGGAAGTTCAATTCTTTCTACCAATAGGGTAGGAGATTTTCACAGTGAATCTGTGAAATTTGTACGATGTGAACATAAACCCCAGTTTTTATGTGGAGAGTGTTTTAAAAACAGACAATGGGAAGTGCTCCTGTGGGACTTCTGCGCGGGGTCAGCTGGCACAACCCAGAAGTGGGAGACGTCAGTGTGTGGTGAGCAGGCACAGTGGACACTTGAGTTTCCCACTCAGGGAGGCTCAGCCCAGAGGTTTGGGTTCCGCTGAGCCAAGTCCCATGAGATTCCAGGTCTGGGAGGCAGGCACAGAGACAGACATCAGGCTCAACCCAGCGCAGAGGCCTGAGACCTCTGCACCTGGTACCTCAGCCCTAAGTGCTCCTGAGGGATTTCCGCATGGGAGCAGCCGCCAGGAGGACCAGCCCAGAGGCCCAGGCATACCCTAGACTGGCCCTAGCCCGTGATCTAGTGTTACTGAAGACTAGGAGGTGAAGTATTGGAAACCTGCAGGGACACCAAAAGTCTATAGGGGGGACGCTGCAATACCTCAGATTCTCGTGGATAGAGGGGAAGATATATGAACAACATGAGAAAACAGGGGAAAAAGTGTCTCAAATAAACCTAGATGCTACATCACCAGAATCCAATGATAGCAGGGCAGAAGAAATGTCAGAAAGGGAGTTCAGAGTGTACATAATTAAAATGATCAGAGAAGCAAAGGATGTGATGAGAGAGCAAATGCAGGCAATGAATGATGGCACCAAACAACAGTTAAAAGAACAGTTACAGGAAGCTAAAGATCATTTCAATAAAGAGAGATTCTGAAACAAACAAACAAACAAACAAACAAATTCCTGGAAATGAAGGAAACAATAAACCAAATTAAAAACTCAATAGACAATATAACCAACAGGCTAGATCACCTGGAGGACAGAACCTCAGACATTGAAGACAAAATATTTAATCTTGAAAACAAATTTGACCAAACAGAGAAGATGGTAAGAAGTCATGAACAAAGCCTACAAGAATTATGGGACATCATGAAAAGACCAAATTTGAGAGTTATTGGGACTGAAGAAGGCACAGAGATACAAACCAAAGGAATGAATAATCTATTCAATGAAATAATATTAGAAAATTTCCCACATTTGAAGAATGAAATGGAAAATCAAATACAAGAGGCTTATAGGACACCAGACGTAAAAAACCAAAATAGACCAACACCAAGTCACATTATAATGAAAGTATCTAACATACAAAATAAAGATAGAATTTTAAAGGCTGCGAGAAAAAAAAAATCAGTTTACATTCAGGGGGAAATCAATATGGTTATCAGCTGATTTCTCAACACAGACTCTAAATGCAAGAAGGGCCTGGATCAACATATTCCAAGCCCTGAAAGAAAATGGATGCCAACCAAGAATCTTATACCCAGCAAAACTCACCTTCAGATTTATAGATGAAATAAAATCCTTCCATGATAAACAAAAGCTAAAAGAATTAACAATTAGAAAGCCAGCACTAGAGAACATTTTAAACAGAATATTCCATGAGGAAGCAATGAAAAACAACAATGTAAGTCAGCATAGGAAGGAATTACCCTAAAGGAATAGTCAAATAAAGGAGAAACCAAGTCAAGTTAAAAACCAAAAATAAGCGAAAATGACTGGGAATACAAATCATATCTCAATAATAACCCTGAATGTTAATGGCCTGAACTCATCAATCAAAGACATAGACTAGCATATTGGATTAAAAAGAAAGGCCCAACAATATGCTGCCTCCAAGAGATGCATCTCATAGAAAAAGATACCCACAGACTAAAGGTGGAAGGATGGGAAAAAACCTATCATGCACACAGACTCAGTAAAAAAGCAGGGGTTTCCATCCTCATATCAGATAAAATGGACTTCAAGCCAAAATTAGTTAGAAGGGATAAAGAAGGGTATTTCATATTGCTTAAGGGAAGCATAAATCAGGAAGACATAACAATCATAAATATTTATGCCCCAAACAATGGGGCATCCATGTATGTCAATCAAATCCTTCTTAATTCCAGGAACCAAATAGACCAAAACACAATAATACTGTGTGATTTTAACAAAACCTCTCTCACCATTAGACAGATCTTCCAAGCAGAAATTGAACAAAGAAACCATAGAACTCATTAACACAATTGCTAACTTAGACTTAACAGACATATATAGAATATTACATCCATCAATAAGTGAATATACTTTCTTCTCAGCAGCTCATGGATCCTTCTCTAAAATAGACCATATGTTATGCCACAAAGCTACTCTTAGTAAATACAAAAAGGTAGAGATACTACCTTGTATTCTATAAGACCATAATGAAATGAAATTAGAAATCAATGATAAAATAAAAATTTGGCCTATACCCAAAGGACTTAAAATCAGCATACTACAGTGATGCAGCCACACCAATGTTTATAGCAGCCCAATTCACTATAGCTAGATTGTGGAACCAACCTAGATGCCCTTCAATAGAGGAATGGATAAAGAAACTGTGGTATATATACACAGTGGAATATTATTCAGCCATAAAGAATAATACAATTATGACATTTGCAGGTAAATGGATGGAATTGGAGAAGATCATGTTAAGTAAAATAAACCATTCCCAAAAAACCAAAGGCTGAATGATTTCTCTTATAAGTGGTTGATGACACATAGCAAGGGTGGGGGGAGGCCTGGGAAGAATGGAGATGGGATGGATTGTATAGAGGAAAATGAAGAGTGGGTAGGGGGTGAGGAAGGAAAGATAATAGAATGAGACAAACATCTATACCTGATGTATATGTATAAATATGCAAATTATATGATTCTATGTTGTGTACAACCAGAAAATCGATAGTTGTACTCCAGTTGTGTACAATGAACTAAAATAAAAAGTTTAATAAAAAATATAAAAATAAAAAAAATAAAAACGGACAATGGGAAGGCATTTAGACTTTTCAAACATGGTGGTAAAACCACAATACAAAGCTTTCACTGGAAAGAAAAATGGAATACACTAAGTGATAAGACCCTTAGGAAATTGTTACAATAGTTACACATGAATATAAAGTGCACATGAAAAAGAAAGAATAATAGAACCTAATAAATGGATGAGGGCAATGGAGAACCAGGAACATGAATATTTTAGAAATGCCACCAAAGATTCTGAACTGAAAGAACTGAGTCTGAAAGTGGAACTCATGTGACCAAAAATTTGATTTCAGTAATTTTTGATGAGTTGCATTTTGTCCCCCTAAAAGATATGTTAAAGTTCTTGCACTGAAGTAACTGTGGATATGACCTGACTTGATATAAGGTCTTTGTATATGCAATGAAGTTAAATGAGATCATTAGGTGGGTCTGAAACTAGTATATTCTTAAAAGAAGGATTCTTGGATGCAAAGACAGAAAACATGTTGCTGCAAGCCAAGTCATATAGGAATTGTTGGCCACCATGAGAAGCTGGGAAGAGGCAAGGAAGAATTCCTCCCTAGTAGTATCAGAGGGGGAGCAGGCCTTGCTGAAATTTTGACTTCAGACTTCCAATGTCCAGACTGCAAAGGAATCATTTTTTTGTTTGTTTTGTCTTAAGTCATCTCAGTTTGTGGTACTTGGTTATGGCATCCCTAAGATACAATAACTGTAATACTGAGCCTAAGACCACACCAGGCAGTTAGAGACTATAATGGATATTGACCTGGCAATTAGAAACAATAATGAAGTCAGGAGGTACTTTTAAGGCTATGTTTGAGATGTAGGATAAACAGGAGTTTAAGTGAAATTTGAAATTCTGAAGAGGAGTTCCTACAGGAAGAAAGCACACACAAAACAGAGTCAAAGTTTGGTCAGCGTTGTCCCCACAAATGCTTAACAGAGTTCTTCAATAAAAATTTTAAAAAGCCCTGATTTGTAGCATTTGCCAGTTTCCACAGTGTAAATTCTTCCCCTACAGCCAATTTTTAAGCTAGTGACATGATGTCAATTAATTGGAAAAATTCATAAAACTTTAGTAGTTGGCTCTTGTGATCTTCTAAGAGCTGGTTCTGGCACACCACTGTTGGGGGTTATTCATCTTTAGGGTACAAGTATAGGGAGTGGTACCATCAAGGAAGAAGGTAGACAGGTATTAGGAAAAACAGGGCTGTGAATTCTAACGGATGAAAAAATGAGGAAGATTTTTAAGAGGAAAGTTTACGCTTTCAATCATTTATGCCTAAGTTACATCTGTTATTAACAAAATAACCATGCTCCCTAGAAAAACTAGTCTACTATGTGTTTCTCCCAGCATACCATCACTTTTTACATTGTTAATATTAAGAAAGCATTGTTTTTATATAGATAATATTTCTAAAATGAATGCCATGTACTAAAAAGCATTGCATAAATTGCTTCATTTAGCCTTAACAATCCTAGGGAGGAGCAATTATGGTTATTGTCACTTTATAGCTGAGGATATTGAGGCAGGTACAGAGAATTTATATAGTATGTACAGGTCTACCTAGTATTTAGCAGAGCCAAGACTCAAAGAAAAGTAATCAAATGCCAGAGAAGTAGGAGTGGGAAGTAACTGAGTGGTTTTGGCCAACTGGAAGTGTCACTCTGTTCTCACTGAATATTGTACCGAGATGAAAGCACTGAATTTACTGATCTTATCACTTTTCAAGAGGAGCCAGATGGTCAGATTTTAATGTGAATTCTCGTTTGTTTTTTTTTTTTAAATGTTGCCCCAACTTTTAAACACTTTACTGCCCAAAAACCAATTATGAGTAAAGGCCACCAGATCAGAGTCTACATGCTAATGGTCATGCCAAGAGCCGTTCTAGAGGAGTAGACAAGGCTGAGGAACAAGGATGGCAGAAACTCTGCAGAGATTCTCAATACATAATGTGAAGTTCTTCAAAATTCTAAAAGAAAATTTCAAAGCAAGATGTTTTAAATATGTGACCTACGTAAAATACATTATTCCTCTTTTTTTTTTTTTCTGTATGTGACACCATAAACAGTTAATGACCTTATTCCCATTATCTGCCTGTGGGACCAAGTTCAGTTCTGTTCAATACGCATTTATCACTGTTATCTGTACACTTACTCTGTGCCATAAACCAGGCAGTGTCCATAGCCTGCTACTAAGTATTTGACATTCCAACTAATTTCCTCAATTCTGTATACTATTTACTCTTGAAACACCAGTTCAGGTCTGTTAGAAGGTATCTTCTGGATTTTGGGGTCAAGTGTCAGGCTGTTTTGTCCTGGCTTGTGGGAGGTTTGGGCTCTGTGAGGAAGAAATAGTAGAAAATACTGACAAAAGGTCATCAAAAAGGGTCACACTAAGGGATCTAGGCAGAGGAATATGTCAGAATTTTAACCAAAGGACAAACTTGGTGAGAACTACATTTAAAGAGTGGGCCACTCTGCAGAATAGAGGGATCTATAGTTAAGCTTGATAGCAAAGGCCCATCTCTGAGACTGTGATAATTTAGAGGAGATAATTAAAAGCTCAATAGAGATAATGATAAATAGGCTCAAGATATAAGAGATATTTTAAATAAAATTGACATGTATGTTGGATGTGGAAAATAAAGATTAAATTCTGTTGCTGCTTTATTGATTGATTGATTGATTGCACAAATTGTTCCCACTTCAGCCATTGGGAGCTCTGTTGGTTTCTGCATTTTTTTTGACATCCTTCATCATTGCTTGTGAACATGGGTTCTTAATGTTTCCTCAATTTCTGGTATTGGAAGATATTCCATGCTCATCTTATATACTTCTTACTGCAGCTCTAGATTCAGCTGTTTTCCCGTGATCCCTGTTTCTATTTATTGTTCAGTAGCATTAGAAATCAAGATCTGGGTGTTGGTTGTGCTCATTGCTACTAAAGTGTCATTGCTTTAGTCTCTCTCTGCTGACAGAGCATGCAAATATATGCATTTATATGTATATTTATATATTTAAATGTATACACATATATGTATACATTATGTAAATCTATATATTTCTATCCATAACTGTACATGTATTGAGATAAATATGAGTTCATACCAGTTTTCCAACTCTAATCCATTACCACATGGATCATAGACTTGCTCATCTGTATCGTCCTATAACAGTGAGAAACCTGGTTCCCACCACTGGCTATTCTCTTCCCTAATTGTTTGATTCTAGTATATGCATAGGGAAGTATCAGAATTGTTAACCTGTGTCCTCATGGAGAAAATCTTTACCAACTAGAGCACGATGCTTATGTGCAATTTATATTTTCACTCTACAGACTACTCATTTCCAAAGTTGCTTAGGTCATAATCTTTTCTGTTTACCCACATTTGTGAAGTTCTTTCACATATTTATAATTCAATTGGATTGTCTTGTCACAGTCTGATTCTTTTTTTTTTTTTACCAGACTCTTCCATTCTCCCAACTAATTTGCTGAAATATCTTCATATAGTAAGGCTAACTCATTATTCTTTAATATTTTATGGGTTTTGGAAAATGTGTAATTTTATGTACCCACCATTACAGGATCCTACAGAATAGTTAGCCATCCTAAACCTCCCCTGTTTTTCTTCTTCACCTATTCAATCCTCCTGGCCATGCCTCCTGATAATCATGGATAATTTTACTATTGCTATAGTTTTGTCTTCTTGAGAATGCCATATAATTGCAATAATACAGTATATAAACTTGTCTGATTGGCTTCTTTCATTTGGAGTATGTATTTGAGGTCTCTCCATGTTTCTCTGTGGTCTGTTTCCTTGTATTTCTTAATAATATTTTATTGTATGGATGCAGCATAGTTTATCCATTCACCTATTGAAGGACATCTTGGCGCTTTCAATTTTGACAATTATGAATGAAGCATCTATAAACAATAGTGTGCAAGTTTTCATGTAGTTATAGTAGAAAGACTGCTGAAATGTGGCAAAACTCTGTACAATATTAAGACACTGTCAATGATCTTCCAGAGTGGCTGTTGTGCCTGTTTGCATTCCTACAAACAATGAATAAGTGTTCTTGTTTCTTTATATCCATGATAGCATCAATATTATTCTTTTCTTTAAAAAGCACAGCCATTCTAAGGTGTATAGAATTAATTTTAAAAATAATAGCTATGATAAATCAAAACAGAAAACATATACATAAATCTTGCTATCCCAGTTATTCAGATGTGTGGTTATTTTCCAAGTTGAAAATCAACATCAATATATTTAAATTTATAACACTTTAAATTACATCTAAAGTTGACTAACCACACTTATTTCGGGGACCAATAGTGTAAATAATCCAAAGGAAGAAAATCTAAATTGTTTTTGACTTTTGAATGCATTTTTTAAAAAATATTTTTTTTGTTTTAAAAGCAAATTTTACAATTTGTTTTTCCACGGCAAATTTACTATTATATTGCCAAAACAATATAGGAAGGGGTACGATTTTTATTTGAGCTTTTTTGTTTTGTTTTGTTTTGTTTTGGACCAAGGATTGAACTCAGGAGCACTCAACCACTGAGCCATATCCCCAGCCCTATTTTGTATTTATTTTCTTTCTTTCTTTCTTTCTTTTTTTTTTTTTTTTAGGGTTTTCACTGAGTTGCTTAAAACCTCACTTTAGCTGAGGCTGGCTTTGAACTTGCTGTCCTCCTGCTTCATACTCAGACCTGGGATTACAGGTGTGTACCACCACGCCTGGCTTTTATTTGAGTTTTTAATCAATTATAATTAGTTTGTATGATTTTTCCAATTTAAGTTACTACTTTTATCTTTAACTTTCTAATTTGGCATTGTGTAACTTCAAGTTCAGGCAAAATTAAAATAGTTATTTCTACATACCAACAAACAGAATGCTATAGGGTGGTGACTAAGGTGTGAGGTTGCAGGAACTACTTTGGATTAGACTTCCAAGATATTATAATGTGAAAGAGCTAAAAGCTGGTTACAAAGCATTTCTTATGTAAATTCACTACTATAAAGCTGAAACTGAACTAGATGCTAAAGAAATTAAATTCCTATTGTGCAAATTTATTCATGACTTTTAAGAGTTACATCTGTTTATGATGGATGTAATTCTTTAACATATTCTCAGTCCCATTTGATGATAGAAGTAGTTTGACATTAACTCATTATCATCATGACTATATTCTTACCATTTAGAATAGTGAAAATTTAAGATTTTGCCAAATATTTTATGTATATGATGTTTCTGTGAGAATTATTTCTGATGCAAAAATTTCATTGTCATTAAATACACAATTCAAATAGAACAGAAAAATATTATCACTATTATTTCATTGTGTTTAGCTTTAGTCATTTGAAAAAGACAACTAGATATTGATGTTAAAAGATTCCAAGATGATCTGGTGAGATTAAAATTGATTTTAACTTATTCTGTGTTGTTATTTATGGAGTTGTATTTCTGCTCACTTCACTCACTCCACACAGCTTTATCCCTTCTCTCTCTCATTGTATGGCTGATCTTTCTGGGGAAGTATAATTTAAATAATGGCAGTTTGTTAATGATGTATGAATTGCCTGTTACTATTGCTCTAACTACTAAGCCTTGTTTTTCAGCATGCAGAAATGAAGTAACTTAAATAATAAATGCCACACATAATGCAATAATATACATAGAGTGAGAATCAGTAATTTCTGTGGGACCTAGTTGACCAAAAGCTGACTTCTCATTCAAGGTGAGCTACACAATTACTGGGAGTCCAATCCCAAGGCTTTCGACATTGTGGTCTGCTTCGCCAGTACTTTTGTCTCCTTCCTATTCCCACACTAAGCACTATAAACAGCCAGCAACTACTATAACTCCTGCTTCCAATATAGAAATTTCTCAAGTGTTAAAAAACAAAATGGACCTCGATGATAAACTCTTAGTCTGCATTAGAAATTCATGAGAGTTTAAAGCCACATTCTGATGTGGATAGTTTTAGCAATGATCTTCCAAGTCTACAGAGCTCATTACACTTTCACTCCTCATTGAAAGTTCATTCCTGAGTGCGTTCTTTCTGGAGGACTGCAGGAGCAGTAGTCATATGCCACTGGTTATCTGGAACTTACCATGCAGGGAAAAAATTGTGAGAGATCAATATGCAAGAAAAACCTTTCATGATTAATGAGTAAAAAAATGTCATCGTGAATCCATTCCACACTTTTTCTGAGACATCAAATCTACCCTATAACCCAAGAATGGATTTGGGTATCTCAGGTAAAAATATAACTCTCCAGGTACTAGAATAAAACATGAATAAATTATTCTTTAACATAGTTGGAGGGAAAGGCTTCCTGTGCTTCAAAGTTCCAGATATAATTATAAAAAATGACTAATAACTTTGGCTAAATGAAATTTAATTTTCACCATAACTGAAAACACTATAACCAAAGAGAAAGACAATGGAAAAACTGAATCGAAACATATACAACAAGGAGCTAATATTTAGAAAAGAAAGTATTCTTCAAAATTGAGGGCCCGCCCTTTACAGTTTCCTCCAAAGGTGACCTTGCAAAAAATAGTAAAATAGCATAACTAAGATGTTGATTTCAATACACACTAGGCACTTATTCAGATTTCACCAGTTTTATTTGTACTTATTTTTGTCATTATTTTTAAACTGAGTCACTACTTAAAAATTAAATTTTTGAATGCACCTCATCTATAAAATGGAAAGTAATGATACAAATCTTGCTAGGTTCTTGTAAAGGCTAAATGAGCAATCATGTAGCATGCTAACCAGTTTCTTGGCACACAGTGATCATATACCCTTGTTCAATGAATCATTGTTCTTATTTTTTGCCTCCCAGTCTACCCCTGTGCCTAACTTCCCTTCTATTTCTCATTTCACCAAATTCTGTCCTATTCATCTGCCTGCAAAAGCTCATGCATCCACTTCCTATTCTAATTCTATGATACCTAATGTGCCCCAATGGTTCCTTTTTGTCTGGAATCCCCAGAATGAACTACGACTGGTAAATGGAGGGCAGGAGAAGGTGGGTCCTCATTCTGCTGAAGTTGTAGTAGGGAAAGATGTTTTCTTCTCACTTCTTTTTTTTCCTCTCATTTTCTTTTTTTATTATTAATTTTTTAATTTTTACAGACTTCATTTTGATTCATTGTACACATATGGGGTACAAATTTTCATTTCTATGGTTGTGATCTTCTCATTTCTATTTTGAAGTGCTACAGAGTTTCATAAGAATTGCTTTACTATATGGAAGTTAGATCACATGATACTGTGCTATCTCAATGACAATTCATTCACATGTAGAATAAATAAAGTGGATAATGTTTTACCAGAGCATCATTTATTTTATTTATTCTAACAACAAATGTTAATTTAGTTCTTACTATATACTCATTTTTATATCAAAATTGAAGCAGAACTATGCAGATACTATTGTGAGACACAATATAGTTATACAGACACTGTCCATTGATATTTATTGTTATATAAAGAGTAAAACGAGTTATTTGAGATTGCTTCTTAGGAGAAAGGCAGATTTTTAGTAACAAGTATAATGAAATAAATAATAAGGAGTCTCTATTAATATTAATGAACCTTCCATCTTAGTTTTTATTTGGAATGGTGTTGTAGAGATTGAACAACTGAATGCTCTTTCAGAATACAATCTATTATGCAATTTGGAAAATTCTTGCTTTAAAGGAAATGTAATAGACAGGATTGGGTAATAAAGGAAAAAAGACTTGTAATATGAAATCCAGGGGAAGGTAGGAAAAATTAAAAGTTCTTTCTTTAAAAATAATAGAAATGGAATAGGACATAGAAACAATGAAGGCAAATAAGTCAAAACCCTCAAGAACAGCTTAAGGCTGAAGTCCAAAGCCAGTTTCCAATACCCAAACTGTATCCAAAGAAAGGGGTTGTGTGGTTGTGGGTACAGGAGATACTGGCTAATTCAAGAAAGCTACTTAACATGAATTTCATTTGAAAAATTAAGGAAAAAAACTATTTATATTGACAAACAGGTGTAAGTGAAAGCTAAAGAAAAAAGAAATGTACAAGACAAAATTCCCTACTCCATACAAGGCAAATTGAGTTGATAAAGTCCAAGAGATGAACAAAAAACATTGCTGCAGTTTTATAAAAGACCCCTGGCCCTGAAATAATAAAATGGTGATTCAGAGGGAGCAACTTATGAGATTAGAGAAACTTAGGATAGATTATCCAGAAGAACAGAAAAGCTGAAACCAAGGTTGGTGAAATGTTCATGGACCAAAGGGGGACTATTTCAACCTAGACAAAAATAATCTGTCAAGCTGTGCTTCACTCATTCATGCATTTAGAGCTCTGGTCTTTTTTATAAATAATAAATTGTGCCTAACCATGACAGATATGCACATTTTATAAAGAAAACATTCCTATTCTGAATTCTTGTATTATTAATGAACAATTTCTTATTTTTGTAACTTTTTCAGTCATTCTATAAGTAAAGCTCACCTGATCCTTTATTTTAGGGGACATCTTTATGTACACACAGTCCTTTATGCTTTAGTAAAGAGTAGAGGAGTACCTCATCTGTGTGAGTTGTCCTGCAGTGGACTGAACTAGAACAATGTGAAGAAGTGATGAAGAAAAGCTGAGACACACAGAGCAATCCACAGCTTGGCTCTCACCTGTGGGTGAAGGACTGCATGGAATTTGTGAAATATAATGTGAGTATATGATGATAATATATAATAGATATTTTGAAATGCCTTTGAAAGCAAACTTTTCTGGACTGAATTGGCTAGTTCAGTTAAGCCACGATGAACAAGTTGGAGTGCCAACCCATGCTGTGCTCTGGTTTAGCTCAGAGCTTGCTGTTGGTCAGAAAAATTATTCATCAGTTTCTGAAAGCCACATAAGGGCTTTGGTATTTAAAACCTCATAGAATGGCAGACTGTTCATCTGGAATGATATAAACTGGAACAAAAGACAGCCACTCTTCCTGGTTGCCTTGGTGTTGGCTCATTGGATTCCACGGTTCAGTGACTCATATTTGAACAGTATGAAACTTTATCACAAAGAGTTTTATTCTGCTTTAAACCTGCAGATGAAAAGTAATTTAGTTCATATGCTGCAGTGATGCAAATCGAAACCCATAACATTTTTATTAATTGCTGAAAGCAGACAGGGTTTCATAAGCACAAAAAATACCAGCACAGAGCTATAGAAATATAAAATGTAAGAAGACTAAGATTGGAAAGATGCTCACTATTTTGGAAGAAAAGGGTCTTCCTATAGATGATTTTATAAATATGATTTTGCTGATGCAGAAATCAGCAAGAGGAGTTTAAATTTTTAAAAAATTCTTTGGTATAAACTGAAGCTTTTAAATTCAAATCTGGATGTTAAGTACCTGTTAACTTATTTCTCACTTACAGTGAATACTGACTTTAGTCCTATTCATCCAATAATGCTATTCTCTGACATTCTCGACACAATTTCATTTTGGTCCCTAAGGTCTTCTCTCACAATAAGCAAGCTCTTTCCCAAATAGCTAAGGTCCGCTCTGTAGAAAACAAATAGAGCCTAGCACAGTACCAAGCGCAAAATCTAAAATAATCAGAAAAGAACTAAAATGTCAATTCTGACTTCTGCTAAAAAGAAGGGAAATAGATAAAAATAAAAATCTTAGCAGTCTAGCATGAGTCAAATATTACATATATGGTAACCACTCCCCAAATGAGCGTAATGAGAGTGCTTATGGTTTCCCATCAATTCTGTGATAACAGTAACATTCAGCACCATGATGGAAACTGTCACTGTGTGGCTCGAGGACTTCAGTTATATTTGTAAAATTACACACATCTAGAGGTGATAAATTGTTAGTTGTTTCTGTGTAATCCAAACTTATATATTGAGATAAAAAGTGCAAGTTTTATAGCAATCATTCTATTCTGTAGGTTACCTGTGCTATTGGCTGGTATTTTCTTTCTTATTTTGAGGTACTTTTGCAACACATGCATACACTGTGCATATCACAAATCATCAAAAGGATCATCTGAGAAAATTGTTAAATACTGCATAGGTCCATTTCACAGGGATTTTGACTCTGGTATCTGGATGTTTACAATGTGTTTATGAAGGGAATCAAATGCACTATATGTGGAAACCATACTTTGAAGAACTGTCTAAAATAGTAGTCCTAATATGAGCTGCTACTTCATGCTCTGTATGGAAAGAAAACAAAAAATGACAAGCATTGGCAAGGATATGGAAAATTGGTACCTCTGTGCACTCTTGGTGAGAAGATCAAAGAGAACAGCTATGGGAGACAATATGATTAATTCCTTAAAAAATTAAAAATAGAAATTCCATGTCATCCAGTAATTCCACTTTTTAGCTTATGCCCAGAAGAATTGAAAGAAGGATCATAAGGGGATGTTTGTAAAACCATGTTTGTATCAGCAGTAATCATCACAGCAAAAAAGTGGAAGCAACTCTAGTGTCCATCAACAGATGAATGGATAAAGAAAGTGTGACCTGTGAATAAAATGGAATTGGTAAGGGTTTAGATGTGGTGTCCCCCAAAAGCTCATGTGTGAGAGAGACAATGCAAGGTTTGGAGGAGAAGTGATTGGGCTACAGCCTTAACCTATTCATTGAATTAATCCGTTATGGGATTAACTGAGTGGTAAATGAAGGTAGGTGGGGTGTGGCTAGAGGAAGTGGTTCACTGGGGACGTGGCTATGGGGTATATATTCTGTATCTGGAGTATGGAGTCTCTCTCTGCATCCAGATCAACATGTGAGCTGCTTCCCTCTGCCATACTTTTCCACCGTGATAGAGCTGGCTGTATTTAGGCTGAGACCTCTGAAACCCTGAGCCCTTAAATAAACTTTCCTCCTCTACAATTGTATCGGTCAGGTCCTTTAGTCACAGAAACAAAAAATTTAAAAAAAAAAACTTACTAAAACAGGAATATTAGTTAGCCTTAAAAATGAAGGAAATTCTGACACATGCTATAGCTTAACTGAACCTTTGGGACATTATAGTAAGGAAGTAAGCCAGTCACAAAAATATAAGAACTGTATGATACCACTTATATAAGGCACCTTCAGCAACCCAGATTCACACAGTTAGAAAGCAGAGTGGGGGTTGTCAGGAGTGTATGGCAGGAGAGAAAACAGATTTGTAGATTAATGGATACAGAGATTTATTTTTACAGGTGAAAATAGTTCTTAGATTGGTTGTATAACAATGTGATTATACTAAAGGTCATTGAACAATACTCTTAGAAATAGTTAAGATGGTAAATTTTGTGTTATGTGTATTTTGCTACAAATAAAAAAATACAATACAGGGATGTCAACTTTTACCACTTTTATTCAACATAGTCCTGGAATCTTTAGCCAGAGCAATTAGGCAAAAGAAAGAAATTGAATAGGTAAAGAAAGATGTATAGGAAAAGAAGAGCTACAACTATCTCAGTTTGCTAACAACATGACCCAAAAAGTTCCACCAGAAAACTTCTAGAATTCATAAATGAATTAGGCAAAATAGCAGGATTCAAAATTAACAGTCATAAATCAATTGCATTTCTCTACTCTAATGATGAATCAGCCGAAAGAGAAATTAGGAACAGCATCTCATTCCTAATTGTCTCAAAAAAACAAAAAAGTTGGGAATCACTCTAACAAAAGAAATGAAAGACCTCTATAATGAAAACTACAGAACACTAAAGAAAGAAACTGAGGAAGTCTTTAGAAAATGAAAAGACCTCCCAGGTTCTTGGATAGGCAGAATTAATATTATTAAAATGGCATACTACCAAAAGTACTATACAGATTCAATGCAATTCCCATCAAAATTCCCATGATGTTCTTCAAGGAAGTAGAAAAAGCAGTCATGAAATTCATTTGGAAAAACAAGAAACCCAGAATAGCCAAAATAATCTTTAGAGTAAAAAAATCAAAGAAGGCACCAAATACCAGCCCTTAAATTATACTACAGAGCTATAGTAACAAAAATAGCATCGTATTACAGACAAGAAGACCAATGGAACAGAATAAAGATCCACAAAATACAGTTACCTCATACTAGACAAAGGTGTCAAAAACATACATTTGAGAAACGATAGCCTCTTAACAAATGGTGCTGGGAAAACTGGAAATCCATGTGTAACAGAATGAAATTGAACCCTTTCCTTACCCTGCACAAAATTCAACTCAAAGTGGTCAAAGACCTAGGCATTCGATCAGAGACCCTGTGCCTCCTAGAAGAAAATGTAGGCCCAAATCTCCATCATACCAGCTTAGGAATCAAATTTCTCTTCAAGACTCCTAAAGTGCAAGAAGTAAAATAAAGAATCAATAAATGGGATGGTATCAAACTAATAAGTTTCTTTATAGTGAAGAAACCATTAAGAGCATGACGAGAGAGCCTGCAGAATGGGAGAAAATCTGTGCCACCTGCACCTCAGAGAGAGCATTAATCTCCAGGATATATAAAGAACTCCAAAAACTTAACACAAAAACATAAATAACAAACAAACAAATGCCAAGTAATCTAATCAATAAACAGGCAAAGGAATTGAACAGGCACTTCACAGAAGAAATATGAATGGCTAACAAATATATGAAAAAAACATTCATCATCTTAGCCATTAGAGAAATGCAAGTTAAAACTACACTGAGATCCATCTCACTCTAGTCAGAATGGCAATTATTATGAAAAATTGATAATAATAAATGTTGGTGAGGATGTGGGGAAAAATATACTCATGTATTACTGGTGGGACTGCAAATTTGTGCAACCACTTTGGAAAGAAGTATGGAGATACTTCTGACAACTAGGAATGGAACCACCATTTGACCACTCCTTAGTATGCATTAAAGGATTTAAAATCGGCATGTTACAGTGACACATTGCATCAATGCTTATAGCAGCTCAATTCACAATAGCTAAGCTATGGAACCAACCTAGGTGCCCTTCAACAGACGAATGGATAAAGAAAATGTGGTACATATACCATGGAATATTACTCAGTCATAAAGAAGAATGACTTTATGACATTTGCAAGCAAACAGATGGATCTAGAGACTATCATGCTGAATGAAATAAACCAGTCCCCCAAATCCAAAGGTCAGATGTTCTCTCTGATATGTGGAAGCTAACCTACAATAAGGGGTGGGCATTGAGGGGAAGAATAGAAGTTCAGTGGATTAGACAATGGGGAATGGAGGGAAGGGGGGTATAGGAAAAGGAAAGACAGTGAGATGAAGCTGACATATGTACATATATGAAAACATCACAGTGAATCCAGCATCATGTACATCCATAAGAATGGGGTCCTAAGTAGAATAAGATATATTCCATGCTTGTATAATTATATCAAAATGGATTCTAATATCATGTATAACTAAAAAGATTAACAAAAATCCAGCTGCTCTTTCCAGTGCCACTGATGACATGTATTTAAATTCTGACACATGGACATCTAAGGCCATCTTCTCTCAAAGATATTCATTATGAAGAAAAGGCAGTGGGGGATAGCAATTTGAAGAACAAAGATGAAAAAGCTTCTTGTAGGAAATTTGAAGAAAGACTGAAAACCGAAGCAAAGAAATGATGATAATTCAAGGTATTTAAATATAAAATATGTGAAATATAGTTGCAATTCACAATTTAAATACAGCACTCACCAGATTCTCAATACCCTTAATCCTTCAATGTACACTTTACATCAGAAAGAAGAAGAAATGAAATGTCTGAGGGACACTAACTCACCTTCTTTCTATGACAGTAACAGTGGGTAGGTTATCATGGTTAGAGGTCCTTCTTAATTACCTGATGGGATCCATGTGAGAATTGGAATACTGAATGCTTTATTAGAAGTAGCAGAAATGCCAAATGCAGGAGGTTCACCCATTATTCTTTTACTACAGACTCCTATTTATCAGATGAGCAAAGGACTTTGATTCTATTGCTGAAATGGCAACTAGTATTTCAAAACATAATAATTGTGGCAATCCCCCTATGCTTCTGGGGATAAAGAATATAGATACCAATATTGGGACCTAGATTTAGTTATATCTCTTTCAGAGCTTAGAAAGATAAGCTCTGAAAGAGATTTTCCATAAGAAAATCTTATGGAAACTTACAGATTCTGCCATTCTTTTCTTCAAATGGAACAACCTAGACCCCAGGCTTTTTGGGGCTTTGTGGAGGTGAGATCATACAGTGCTAAGATCCATCTCCACCCCTCAATGCAGAAGTAAAACATTCATTTTGTATTCTGAATGTCTGGACTATTTTAGATAGAGAAAATCTAAGAGGGCTCTTTGCCTACAGCACTATTGGAACTTTGAAAGATAGATACTATTTTATGGTGGCACACATTTCCACTAAAAATTCCAAAACATGCTTGACACAGTGCTGAGCAATATTTGAGAGGTACCAATTCAGACATTTTGAGATTCTAAATAAGCTTATTTTGGCATGTGTTTAATTCATTTAAATTAGGCAAGTATCTTTTTTCCCATTACAATTTACTCCACTTAATTTACCATAGCTTAAAATTAATTGATCTAATCCCCATACTTACAGGCAAAGAAAACAACCATCATCTAGCCTGTCAATTGTTGGTTGAGGTGAGATGTCCCCAATGAGTCCAGCGAATCAAAAAGAGAATTGAAATTTCCTGATAACTATGTTGGTCTCTGCAAAAAAATCTAAACTCCCTTCCCTTTTATTACTACAGAATAATCTGACATATGGTCCTTGTGCTGCTTAATTACACATTTCTTTTCCACTCCAGTTAACATATTTCACTTATTTGTCATTTCTAATATATTAGCTAAAATTATGCCATTTTCTTCCCTTCAGTTTGACTGATAGCATGAATCTTGATTGCTAGGGGAAAAATGATTCAGTCCTCTAAAGAAAGAATGAGGATCTAATCAACAAAAAATCTTGCAAGAACCTGACATTCTCTTTAGGGGATGATTGGCTGCCCACAAATGGGAGCATGTGTAGGGAAACTTCCTTAAGTCTCCGCTATTTGATTAACTTGTAAAAGCCAAGATCAACTGACAAATTCAATTATACATTCAAATTATATTTCTAAATTGGCTTAATTTTTTAAAGTGATGAATGAACCTTAGGGGAAAAATTCCATTACAAAACGAACAAGCAGAAATAAGTCTCACCGTCAGTACCATACTCAAGCACACAAACTTCCCTGTTTCCTTTGATTAACAGGACTGGTTTAATGAACAGAAATATCTGGTTTATAGGTCAACTAGCATGTTTACTTTCTAGGAAAAGAAAGCTGTTTGAGGATAGAAGAGAAAAAGAAAGTGGATGATGTCTTTCGGAAAGAAATAAAACTCCTCTGAGACTCTTTCTATGCTGGCAATGAATACCATAAATAGAGAAAACTGTCTATCTATAGACTGTCTCCAAAAGTACAGAATTTGCTAATGACTGCCTGGAAGGAGCAATTCAGGAAGAAGCCATTGCTGATTGTAAAAGACATTCTGAGTTGGATTCTTACTCAGTCACAGAGTGATAACTAATATGTTGCTAAACATTTGCCCCCTCTGGAGACTTAATGTACCATAGTCAGGAAAAGAGAGAGAGAGAGAGAGGGAGAGAGAGAGAGAGAAAGACTTTGCATACATTCTCTTATGAAAGTCTGCACCATTATCAGCACTTGACTACAGTAAATTTCAATTTTATGGAATAGTTTGAAAACAAGACTGCCACATAAAAATTGACTTTTACACAAAATGGAGATTTTGATTGCAAAAAACTAGTCTATTT
Organism: Glaucomys volans; assembly: GCA_020662805.1. Lineage (NCBI taxonomy): Eukaryota > Metazoa > Chordata > Mammalia > Rodentia > Sciuridae > Glaucomys > Glaucomys volans. Next base: position 16,677 of record JAJEJO010053278.1, on the reverse strand, counting down.
GACTAATGATAGATGATAAAACATACCACTCTTCCTCCTTTATTCCTTTTATATAGACAAGTTATCATACACAAAAATTCAATAAAAATTACATTTGAACTCATAAGCATTATTTAAATCTTCTTGTCAGTAGCTTTCATTTGTCAAAAATGGCATGGTAAATTGAATTTTTACTCTATTAACAAATATTATAGATTGCAGTTTATTTCTTTTTATTACTCAAATTTTACCTGTATTGTTTAGATTATTGAGATTGACTTAGAGAAGGAATACTTCCAGCCATCCCTAAAGTAGTGTGAAGATGACACAGGAGAGAAGACTTGAAATTTTTTGAGCTTCCTGTATAATCATCACCTTTGAACACTTAGGTTTGCCTGAATATATTACAAATTAGAAAACAGAGGCTCAGAGAAGTTAAACATGTGTAAAAGATCACACCACAAGTGTGGTGATACTAGAGTTTCCGTGCTAGACTGTGTGTTTGCCAAGTTTGTGGAATTGCCTTGTAGGAAATTCTATGGGGAAGGGTGTTCTGAGAAATATTAGCAGACAACGAGCAAAATGTTGCACCTACATGTTCATGGCTGCGTTATTTGTAATAGCCAGAAAGTGGGAATCACCCATTTGTCCATCAACTGGTGAAGGGCTAAACAAAATGTGGCTCATACAATGGAACCTATATGGCAATAAAGAGAATAAAGAGCAATGACATTCTGATGCATGCTGCAGATGATTGAACTTTGAAGATAGGATGCTAAGGAAAGAAGCCAGTCACAAAAGACCACATATTCTATGATTATTACACTTGTATAAGATGTCCAGAATAAGAACACGGAGATAGAAAGTAGATTTGCAGTTTTCAGGGGCTGAGGGGAAGGAGAGATTCAAAGTGACTGCTAATAGGTAGGAGACTTCTTTCAAGAGTGATAAAATATTCTAAACTCAGATTGTTTTGAAGGTTGAACAACTATGATTATATTACAAATACTGAATTGTATCTTTTTAAATGGGTGAATTTTATAATATGTGGATTATTTCTTAACTAGATATTGTTAGAAGACAATGTGTGTTTTAGTCAGCCATTTTGCTGCTGTGACTAAATGACCTGAATAGCACAACTGTAAAGGAGGAAAGGTTTATTTGAGGGCTCATAGTTTCAGTGGTCTTAGTCCATAGAAGGCTGGCTCCATTTCTCTGGGCTTAAGGTGAGGCTAAACATCATGGCGGGAGAGGGTGGTGGAGGGAAGCAGCTTACATCACAGTGATCAGGAAGCAGAGAGAGATTCCACTTGTCAGATACAAATATATATATATATATATTGCCAAATACAAATATATATCCCAAAACCACGCCCCAACTCCCACCTCCTTCAGCCTTACCCTACCTGCCTCCAGTAGTTACTACTCAGTTAATTCCATCAGGGATTAATTCACTGATTAGGTTAAAACTCACAAAACTCAATCATTTCTCCTCTGAATTTTCTTACATTGTCTCACACGTGAGGTGTTGGGGGACACCTCATATCCAAACCATAACAATGTGAAATGGTTTAGCCATTAAATGCTACAGTGAATCTGTTTTTTCTTCCTTTTACTATACTAAGTAAATAGGCCCTCAGATACAAAATCATGTAATTCAGAGATCATTTGGGAATATGCCCGGGAATCGCATCTCCTCCAGAAATCTGAAAGAGGAGGATCCCTTCTCATTTGTCTTTTCTCTCTTGTTTTATGAAGAGTATCCAGGAGAGCAGGCAGAGTGTCCCACCAGTGAACTCATCAGGAGTGCACAAAACCCTCAAGCTTATGATTCCCTTCAACATGCAAATTCATTAACTAGTGCTTTATTGATGGAATTCTTGTCACAGTAGTGGGAGAAATTTGCTGTTTAATATAATGTGGCTGAGCTAGTGTTTTTCCTTTCAAAGTTGTTACCAAGAGAGGGTTTATACATACTCCAAGAATAAGTCTATTTATTTAAATGCTTACTTTTATTATTATCGAAGCTACCGTTATTGTCATTCTGGAATTATTTTTAAAAGTTTTAATACTTTCTCTTGAATAGTGGTAATGAAAAATTCTTTGAGGCTAGATTTTATTTCTTAGTTTTGTCAAAAGTTATATAAACTTGCTGGGCATGGTGATGCATGCCTATAATCCCAGTGGTTTATGAGGCTGAGGCAGGAGCGTCTTGAGTTCAAAACCAGCCTCAGCATCTTAGCTAGGCCTTGAACAATCCAGTGAGACCCTGTCTCTTAATAAAATATTAAAAAGGGCTGGGTGTGTGGTTCGGTGGTTAAGCAACCCTGGGTTCAATGGTTTAATCCCTGGTATATGTAAAAAAATTATATGAACTCAAAGCAAATGAATGTGACCAATAGTCACAGTGAGTTATGCCACTGGGGTTTAAAGGTTGATATCTATCTGGTTTCTCCCAAAGATGAATTTCAAATTATTGTGAGTAATAGCTATACAATTCATTTAATACTTTATCTATTCTTGTTGTCTCAGTCACTGGGAAAATATGTTAGTATAGAAAGTGGCACCAATGAAGGGAAGAGTAAGCAACATTTCCCAGCATTACTATTCACAAAAGAACTCTCCAGAAGTTACCTCAAAATTTCTAATGAGTCCTTTGCATGTTTTTGTTGTTATTGTTGTTTGTTTGCTTAAATCCCATTTTAAATGAACATGAGGCTCACTTGTACAAAAAATGAGAAAGTGGTAGTGCTGGGCTTAAAGCTAGAGGTGTGCACGGCAGTCCAGACCTTTTGTTTTTACTTGGTATAATTTCTACTCTTTTGTACAATACGACAACACTTGCTGAGAAATACCGACTTACAAATGATGGTACTCATTATTCATTCATTCAACAAATGCTTTTTGAAGGACCCTTATGTGCCAGACTCTGTTCTAGATAGGGGGGATTCAGCAGAGAACAGCCCGCAGGAAGTTGATCCCCAGCTAGGAAGATGACCACCAACGACCCAAACTAGCGAAATGTGTGACTGTCGAATAGTGCGAGTGCTGGGGAGAAAAACAAAGCCAGAGGAGAGAGAAAGCCACATGGGATATTTCAAGTGGGATCATCAGGGGGTTCTAGGTAGAGGTAGGAGCAGACGCTGAGCTGGAAGATAGGAGCATCCTTGGCCTGTTCCAGAAGTGGAAAGAGGGACGAAGGGTCAGAAGATGACAGGGATGCAGACAGTACTCTGAATCTGTCTTAATCAGCAACATGGGGAGCCACTGTCGATTTTAAAGGAGAGAAGTGATATCACAACCATTTTTTAAGAGTATCACTGTGGCAGGACTCGGTGACATATGCCTGTGATCCCAGGGACTCTGAAGGATGAAGCAGGAGGAGCATTGCACATTCAAGGCCCACCTGAGCACCTTAGTGAGACTCCGTCTCAACATGCCCTGGATTCAATCCAGGCACAAAACAAACAAAAATCATTGTGGCACTGAGTTTAGCTAACACAGAACAAGGACGTGTTTCCTAATTATCTTTCTCCTCTATGATTTCAACTGATGTTCTCAGACTCCAGCCATTCTTTGTGCTCCCCCGCGTCACATCTTGGACCCAGAACTCTCTCTTCTCTTTATAAAGGTCTCCTCAGATTCCCTGAGTGCTGCCATAGAGCATATATTAAAGATTATTCAGGAATCTAAAAGCCTAAGGTGGAACTACCCTGTAATTCCTATCTCAGGGTGCAGGAGAACATGGGTGGAATTCAGAGAAATGTTCATCAACTAAAACGTTTAAGTCCTGATCCTGGAACCCTGGTCACAAAGCAAGATACAATCTTCTTAAATATATAGGTCTCCATATTCTTTTAGCATTTATATGATCTTGGTGTTTTAATAAGTAACTTTTGTTATCAGTAGACCTTAAATTCCTGGTTTTAGAGCCAATGACCGCAAGAAGAGGGAACAAAAAGCACATCTATCAAGCTGATAGGAAAGTATGAAGGAATAGGTAAAAAATTAAAAAAAAAAAGACTTTCAAACATTGCTCATGCTGGGGGAGAAACGTGTAGTGCGATGAGTTCAGGGCACGCCTCCTCCAACATTCACATCTCCTTAATACGTGGTTCTAGAACATTAGTTTGAGTTGGAATCTAGATGCTGTATTTTTCCTTTAGTTTGTGTATGATGGTGGGAAAAGGCAGAGGAAGGAAAGCAAAAGAAAGAAAGATGGAGGAAGTTTGGCAGAAGCAGTGAAGTGCAGGGACTGACAGGTGGCCTGTGGTCTGTAGCGGCCATTTGGGATGGCACTTCACAACCCTCCACTCAACCAGCGCTCCTTGATGGTTATTGCCTAGGGATGTTTCTGGCTGCTCTGGGTGGGACTGGCCTATGGTGTCAATAGCCTGGTTTCACCAGGAGTGGAGTCAGGCCCGGAGGCCCAACCTCCTCTGGAATTTCCTAGATCTACTTAACCGAGGTGATGGCAGGTGTGGGCTGTGTTCATGGCAACAGAAGGTGATCAGAGCTCCAGGTTCACTCTCTGACCTTGGCAGTACAGGGAAGGCAGAGAAGAAGGAGAGGTGGAGATAGCAGGCAGAGTGAGAGTGGGCAGCCAGGTGCTCATGTAGCCCTTTGACCTTCATCTCCCACCCCATCCCTTTCCCCAAAGACACTGACAAACATCAGGTTTGGGTTGGCAGGCCATGATACACCCCACCCCAAGTCGTGCCACACTTTGTTCTGGAGTGTAGATACAGATTCTATAGTTGCAAATTGGGGAAGTAGTGAAATCTGGCTAGAAGAGAAAATGGAAAATGTCTGTCTTCTAGTGGGCCCTGGGGATGAAGTACCACAAGGGTAATGGAATGAAATTCTCCTTTTCTTAACAGGTTCAGGGAGTAGATGGCATTTATAGGGTCAAATTCTAATGAATTCTGTTGGCTGGTGCTCAGCACTCTCTGAATAATTCCATCTTCTCCTGATTCCTGGGACAGCAGGCAGTAGTTTCGTGACATGAATGAGTGCTGCCTGCCATCACTGGGCTCTGGCTCCCGTGGTTTAAATAAGGAGCCTCCCATTACATGGTCAGGCATACCTGCGTCCTGCTTCAGAGCCTCTGATTCTTGGAAATAGCCTGTCAGGTCCCATCTGCTTCATGAAGCTGCCAGTCCCCTGAGAGCAGGACCTCCACGCTGATCTCCTGTCAGATGCTGGAAACCCAGAAGGGAATAACCCTTCCAATCTGCCCAAAATTGCTTTTGTGATATCAAGGGCTGCCTCGGGGAACCACGATCTACTATACTCAGATGAAAATTAGATTTGTAAGTACACCACTTTCTTCTCTAGGCAGCTTGCAAAACTTCTCTCACCTTCGTTTATTGAGAAAGCTGAAAGGGCTTTAAATTTATAGCCATTAATAAGCAGGATTCTGCCTAACACAAATATTGTTTTCCCATATCAGGCAGGTGTGGAGAAAGCCCAAGAACAGACAAAAGACTTTTCACCAGTGAAAAATGAAAACTAAACTTCCATGTCAGCTCCAAGCAGGACATGGATTACAGCAGGTGCGATTAATTGCCATTACATTTATTGGAACCTTGAAAACAATTAGCAAGTGTCCTGGTTGATATGACAGATTCATTAATCATTGAATATATTCCTGCAAATTGATTTATCAATCAAATGGCTTCCTTTGGTGGAACAACTCATGGCTGTACTTATGGCTCTATTCCTAACACTTGTGTGTTTTAAGAGGAAACCAAGAAGATTTTGCCTAATTTTCACCCCTCAGTTTCAGTGTTTGAATAGATTGCATCTTCCTTTCTGGAAGTGAGAGAAGAGGAGGGCTTCACAAAGAAGCCATTTACAGGGTTGGGAACAACATGTTAGGGTTAGGTATATATTCCACAGGGGAAGAAGTCACATCGACAGAAGGGACACACTCAGGAAAATGTCTTATGGACAATAGAGCTGGGTCTCAGGATCAGCTAGACCTTGTTCAAGCCAATTTTAAAGTTGCTGGGTGAGTGAATAAGCTTCTGGAGATACAAACCACTCAAATGGTTAGTCATTTCCCATAGGACCTGACCAATGACCAAAAGACATCTATCTCCTAGAATTCTTATAGTGATAGAGTAGTTGCCTGTTATATTTTGGATTGCTTATGTTTATTGAAATTATTTCTTATCCGGCATAAAATTTTGCCTATTTCTTTTACCCTCCCACTCCTGGAACTACACAGAACAAACCTTCCATCGCTTCTTGGGATAGCATTTCTAATATTTGAAGACAGTGCTCCTGGCCTCCTGAGCTTACTGTACGAAGAGTTCTCACTTCTCATGTTCAGGAGCTCCACAATCTCTTTCCTGTCTCCATTTGTGGGATGTGTTTCCATTTCCTATGGCTTCACCACTGGAAGTAACCACAAGCTCCAAAATATGAAGGAAGGTGCTGTAACTTCCTCTGTTGTTTGATAGTGTTAAATCTTTGAATGCACTGGTATTTTTATTTGAAAGTGTCAGTCTTTTGTAGACTCATTATGGGCTTTCTGTCAACTAAAAATCTCTGAGGCTTTTTCTTGTGATCTCTATTAAACAGTACTATCTTTTCGACTATTCTTAGAGGCTTTCTTAGGAAGAATCAAGTACACTGCCCACTTATGTGATGACTAAAAGAAAGCATTTCCTGGCTTTGCACCTCTTTTTGATATCTTTGACCAGATACAAGGAATTAAATCTTGCCGTGTCTCAATTTTCTCATCTGTATGACAAGGATCATAATAACACGCATATTATAAGATGGCTGTGAAGATTAATGAGTTATATAAATTGTTTGTTCACAGTGCTTGATACATAGGAAGCATTCAGTATTTGCACACTCTTAGTATTTTAAATGTTCATTCTGGCATTCAACACTTTTTTTCTCTATCCACTTCTATTTCACTATATGAAGCAAAATTGAATATAACTGAGACTTCCAAAAAGCATGATAATTTATGATCTAAACTTTTTTTCTCTGTGTATTGTGAAATTTTATTATATAAGAAATCAGATTTCTTATATAAGAAAGATCTCCTTTCTTATATAATTAGTGCAATGTTATTCTTAAAAAGTAGAACTTCTTAGCCGGGCGTGGTGGTGCATGCCTGTAATCCAAGCAACTCGGGAGGCTGAGACAGGAGGATCTCGAGTTCAAAGCCAGCCTCAGCAACTTAGTGAGGCCCTAAGCAACTCAGTGAGACCCTGTCTCTAAATAAAAAAAAAAAATACAAAATAGGGCTGGGGATGTGGCTCAGT